>PVKM010016212.1:0-27068 GCA_004027735.1 Carollia perspicillata
TGATTGGCTACTGGAGAAGGGAGTCCCACAGTGTTATTTCATTATAATGATATTATAATGAATCAGGGGTAGGGCGCAGGCGCATTCTATGATTCAGAGTTATCTCAGAAAACAGGAACAACCCATCTTAGGGGGTCTTTGTCATGTATAGATGTTTTCTACCTCAGCCCTGGGGGGCTTCTGGAACTTCCTTCCTAACTACCTCCTGCCTCACCAGGACTGAAACTGGAGACCCGTTGAAAAGCAATTCACATTCCTGTGCCCCGTCCCCAGCTCCTGGCGACCACCATTCTTTCTACATCAATGACTGTGACTGGATGCCTCGTAGAAGTGACTTCATGCAATATTCATACTGCTTAACTGGCTTACTTTGATTAGGATAATTTCCTCAAGGTCGATGTAGCATGGGACAGAATTTCCCTCATTTTATGGCTGAGTAATATTCCATGGCATGTGAATATCACATATTCTTTACCCATTTATTTGTCAGTGGTCACTTAGATCTTTGTTTACCTCTTGGCTATTGTGAATAATACTACCATGAACAGACGGATGTAGGTATTTCCTCAAGGCCCTTATGTCACTTATTTAGGATAAACACCCGGAAATGGAACTGCTGGTTTATACTGCAGTTCTGTTTTCAATTCTTTGAGGGACATCCATATGGTTTTCCCTAGCAGCTGCAGCATTTTACCTTCACATCAACAGTGTTCAGGGGTTCCCCTTTGTCCACGTCCTTGCCAACACTTCTTGTTTTCTGTTTTTTGACAGTGGCTGTCATAACAGGAGTGAAGCGATATTGTGGTTTTCATTTGCATTTCCCTGGTGATTAGTGATACTGAGAAACATTCCATGTACTTGTTGGCCACATATATTGTCTTTGGGGAAATGTCTACTTAAGTCCTTTGCCCATTTTTTAATCAACGTACATAGTTTTTGCTATTGAGTCATAGGAATTCCTTATACCTTTTGGAAATAAATCCTCTTTCATATATATTGTTTGTGAATATTTTCTCTCCTTGCAAAGGTTGCATGTTCACCCTGTTTATTTCCTTGGCTATGCAGAATCTTTTAAATTGGGTGTAGTCTCACTAGTATTTTTGCCTTGGCTGTTTGTGCTTTTAAGGTCATCATCAAGAAATCATTGCCAAAACTAAAATCATGAATCTTTTCCCCTGTTTGTTCAAGGAGTTTTGTAGGTTCAGATCTTCAGTGTATGCCTTTATTATATTTTGAGTTGATTTTTGTGTATGTTGTAAGAGAAGGGTCCAATATTATTCTTTTACACACGAATATTCTGTTTTCCCAGTACCATTTGTTGAAGAGAATATTTTTCCCCATTGTGAATTCTTGACACTCTTGTTGAAGATCAGTTTAATGTATATCTGTGGGTTTGCTTCCAGGCTCCCTGTTTTGTCCTGTTGTTTTATAGATCTGTGTTAAACTGTTTTGATATCTGTATTAAACTGTTCATATATATGTATTAAACTATTTTATACATCTGTATTAAAGTGTTTTATATATCTGTATTAAACAACTTTGATATCTGTATTAAACTGTTTTGTTTATATATCTGTATTAAACTGTTTATATGTATGTATGAAACTATTTTATACATCTGTATTAAACCGCTTTATATATCTGTATTAAACCGTTTTGATTAAACTTGTATTAAACTGCCTCCTGATGCAGCTTTATAGTATGTTTTGAAATAAGGAAGTGCAAGGCCTCTGGCTTTATTCTTTCTTGAGATTGTTTCAGCTATTCCTTGTAGGTCTACATACACTTAAAGTTTTTTCTTTATGTCTATTACAAATACTATTGGGATTTTGATAGGGATCATATTGAATCTGTAGATTGCTTTGGTTAGTACGGGCATTTTACAGTAAAAAGGCTTCCAATGCATGAACATGGGATGTCTTTCCATTTTGTATCTTTTTAAATTTCTTTCAGCAAGTTTTGCAGTGATTGGTGTCCAAGTCTTTTCCCTCTTTGGTTATGTTTATGCCTAAGTGTTTTATTTTGTTTCTGATGCTACTGTAAATGGGAGCATTGTCTTAATTTCCCTTTACAAATGATTCATTGTTAGTGTATAGAAATGCAATTTTCGGGTGTTGGTTTTGTATCCTGCAACTTTATGGAATTAGTTTTAACAACTCTAAGCACTTTTATGGAATCATTAAGGTTTTTTTCCCATAAGATCATGTCATTTACAAACAAATAATTTTTACTTCTTCCTTCCAGTTTAGATTTTTTAAAATTTATTTATTTGTTGATTTTGAGAGAGAGAGAGAGAGAGAAAGAGAAGTGATTGATATTTGTTGTTCCACTTATCTATGCATTTATCAATTCATTCTTGTTTATGCTCTCACCAGGTGTTGAACGCACCACCTTGGTATATTGGGATGATGCTGTAACCACCTGAGCAACCCAGCCAGGACATGTCTTTTGGATGTCTTTTATTTATTTATTAATTTTTTAAAATATTTGACATTTGTATTTTAGGCTACAAAACAAAAACAAGCAAGCAAACCACCAAAAAAAAAAAAAAAATCTTGGAATGGGCCCTGGCTGGTGTAGCTCAGTGGATTGAGTGTGGGCCTGCAAAGCAAAGGATCGCGGTTCAATTCCCAGTCAGGGCACATGCCTGGGTTGCAGGCCAGTTCCCATCAGGGGATACATGAGAGGCAACCGTACATTGATATTTCTCTCCCTCTCTCCTTCCCTTCCCCTCTAATGATGAATAAATAAAATCTAAAAAAAATAACATAATAAAATAAAATAATCTTGAAATGGGCTTGTCCAATGATGAAAATGGAGCCCTTCCCAGAAAGGAGAAGGTAGATTGGTGCAGGTTATATTCAAGGCTAAGTGCATCCTACTTCGCTGCTGGCATTGATCTTTCTTTGAGTTGTATCCTGGTGCATTTTCCTCATCTTTTTACCCTTCCTCATCCATTTCTTCATGTTCTTCATTATAATCATCACCGTTATCATCTTCAATAGTTTTCCCAGTGAAGTATAACACCAATCTTGGGATTATACACTTGTATAAAAAGTAACCAATTTCAAAGCCTGCAGTGAGGATAGATTCAGCAGCATCATCCAGATGTCCACTCTCAGGAACATCAGGAGGGACAAAAAAATTAAAGAAAGACACATTGGAAACTGTTTGGTAAATATTATGAACTGTAGTTTTTTTTTTTTCTTTTTCTTGCTGGATTGCTCTGGATAGGACTTCCAGTACTACATCGAATAGAAGTAGTGAGAGTGGGCATCCGTGTCTTATGCCTGAGGCAAAGCTTTTGAGTTTTCTCTATCGAGTGTGATGTTACCTGTCAGCTTTTCATATATGGCCTTTTTTATGTTTGCTTAATTTCCTTGTCTTCTTACTTTGTTGGGTGTTTTTTTTTTTATTTTAATGAAAAGATGTTGAATTTCACTGAATGCTTTTTGAGCATTTAATGAGATAATCATGTGATTTTTAGTCCTACTTTTTTAATACTATATATGAGCTCTTCTATTTTCTGTTAATTTGGTGTTATTGTGAATGGGGATAGATGGGTAATATCACTAATGAACATGTAAATGGAAAACATAAGATGTGAAATTGGAAAAAAATGATATAGGAAGAAATATAAAAACAAATATAATACAGAAAGGAATACTTTTGAACAGCCCTGTCTTGATTTAACTGGTGACTTTTTTATTATAAACATCTGAGTTTGGTCATAAAAACAAAACTCTACAAAATACTATGAGAATAAGATTTATGTGGGAGATAGATCTTGTAGTAGATGGTAAACTTTGTGAGAAATTCTTCCACTCTCTCTGTCTCTGAACCTTCATGTTAAGTAGGGCCTGGCCCTTTGAGGCAATGAATTCAGCCTACATTTTGCTGAAATTGAGTTTCTTCTTTGTTGCAGTATATTTCTTCAGTGTATTTGTATTTGTTTAGGCATCAGGGTAGCATTTGAAACATGTGAATTCTTTAGCCAACTTAGTTGTTAGGATAGAGAACTATGAGGGGTGAGCCCCCCAAAGCCCTGGAATTTATTACAAAAATGTGTTGAATCTTACATGTTTAAACTTCAGTCATCTTCAAAGTATCCTCTGTTTGATGCAATACACTCACTAACATGTTTTTTTTTCTGCTGCTCGCAGGAGTTTTTGAACTCATTGATTTCGGTGCCTTTTAGTGCTTTTGCTATTTTTTGTTTCACCTCTTCCACATCGACAAAATGTTTCCTTTTGAGGACTTTTTTTCATCTTGGGAATCAAAAAAAATTTGCTTGGGGCAAGATTGGGTGAATAGGGAGGATGGGGCACAGGGGTCATGCCATTTTTTAGTTAAAAACTGTTGAACACTCAGCACAATGTGGGCAGATGTGCTCACCCATCATGAAATGGGCAAAGACATTGAAAGAGTCTTCAAAAAAATTCACTGAAGCCGAATGCAGCCTCTCACCACAACACCAGCTGGTACACTGATACAGGTGGGATCATAGAACACTCACCTAGCAGGGGAAGCCTGTACTATAAGGGGCCCACCCTCCCGAAGATAATTCCAGGGGTTTCGGGTCCCCCCTCACAGTCTTGCTACCAGTAACTGTGTGTTTTGCACTGGTGTCCACTCACCCTCCCTCCTCCAACAACAAAACATGTCGGATGACTATATTGTACACCTAAAACCAGTGTAACTAATATAATATTGTAAACCAACTATACTTAAATAGAGAGTAGTAATTTTAAAGGCAAACTAATTCACACATGGCTCTACAAGGCTAGAGTTAAATACACTCTAAAGTTCATTAGAGTTAGCCTCAAGCCTTGAACTCCTTAAAAAATAATTTGACATAGTGCTTATTTGAGATTATTTAATAATGCTTAGTAACAAGAGCTTTTGGATAGAATATTTTTTCAGAATAGCTCTCCAGATATTCCAGAGAACCATTGGACATGAAGGCTGTCTAGTGGTTCACACAGGTATGTAAGTGCCTCTTACTTTGGGGCAATATAGCTATACTATGTCAATTCTCATTAAAATTAGAGTGGTTACTTTGATTCATTAGCTTATATCCTCATTTAACGTATAATACTGTGTTTAACTCATTCTGTTAGGCTCAGAGTTGAATATAATTTGAACCAGACTCAGAAAATCCCTCCAGCAATACTCACATAGGCAAATGGTATATACTGTATTTTTTGGACCATAAGACGCACCCAGGTTTTAGAGGCGGCAAATAGGGAAAAAAAATTGAAGCAAGAAAATGTGGTAAAATATTTAATAAAGTAAATAACATAATATTTCACCAATGTAAATGTAAACAAAACTCAACAGCAACCTTAACAACCATATTCCTCCCAAATTTGGGTGGGGGGAAGTGCATCTTATAGTTTCCAGAAAGCATCACATCATTTGGTTGAGAATAATGAGAAATTTGAGTAAAATGATCACTTACCATTGCGGGCATCTTGAATACTTTACTGGAGAAGGCATTATGTGAGTTGGGCCTTTAAAATTGGAGAGGATTGTTTTTTAAACAAAAGGAATGAATCAAGATATTTCTAAACAGAAAAAAAAAATGAGTGTTAGGCAGGTAAGCATGGAGTATGTATAGGGAATAGTAAATAGTTCCATCAAACCATGCATACGGTTCATGAAGGGTGATGTGGGAGGATATGCTTTAGGTTGAAGTCTACAATTTCAAAGTCCTGAACTGAAATTTAAGATGACATTGAGTCCTAAGCGTAGGAGACTGAGCGCTGGGACACGGGCTCTTGACACTAAGTCGTCGAGTTGGACTATGGAATTTTGTAAAGTAGCTGTTTCTCGGTTTTCTGCACAATGAAGCAGACTGATCTAGAAAAATCTTTTCATTCCCTTGCGGATCTGAAAGTGTGATTGTTACCTTTACTCAGTAAATAACTGGGAACTCACTAAACATCCAAGAGTAATATGACCAAACCTGTGGATAAGTAGGCCATTGAAAATGACCGAAGAAATTTAGGAATAATTTGGCACAGGGATCAGGACTGTCAATCAGGAAGAAGAGCAGCATTCTGTGTAAAATGAAAGAAGACCAAGGAAGAATGAAGGAGACAGACAGATGGACAAAATAGAAAATACAGGCATAGAAATAAGAGAACACTTCAGTATTACTTTAGTATCAAAAAGGACCACCTGATAAATATCATCTTTGAAAAACGCCCATGTTCATTTTTAAACATCATACTATAATGTGTTGGTATTTATTATTCTTCCTGATCTAAACTTTTAAGAAAACCATTCATGCTTTTTTTGTGTGAAAAGCATGTTCAAAGGGAATTATATTTTCCTAATATAAGAAATGGCATAGGCAAATTGTTATTATTATTGAGAAGACAGGTGGGATGGAACTGTGTGGATTTCAAACACCGAGGTACTTTCGAAAGCCTTAGTGCCTTGGATGCCTCATTGCCACCTCCATGGTAATTACTCTCCACAAGAGTTTGAATGTGCAAGAAAGAATAACTGATGTGGAGTGTGTCTTACTGATAAAACAATGGAGGAGTAATATCAGAGTATCTGTATAAATGCATATAGGCTTGTTGAGTATTTCTCAGGAGTTTCCAGGATGTCTTTGTTAATACTTCCTACTAGGGTGATATGATAAAAAGAATTTGGCGTAAAATAA
This sequence comes from Carollia perspicillata, assembly GCA_004027735.1. NCBI lineage: Eukaryota > Metazoa > Chordata > Mammalia > Chiroptera > Phyllostomidae > Carollia > Carollia perspicillata. The sequence goes on from PVKM010016212.1 coordinate 6,677, forward strand.
AAAAATAAATAAAATACAATAATACTTTAAAATCATAGTATGATCTTCATATTTAAAACATTGCCAATGATTTGATAATAGATATTCATGGGGTGTTTTTATTTTTTGTAGTAGGAGGCCAGAAAGGAATACTGAGATGATGATATTTAATCTTAATTCCTACTATTTACTTAAAAAGCGTAGTTCTCAAACCACAGTCTCCAGAATTGTTATAACATAGATTTCTAGGAAATATTCTGAGAGAATTTGCATTGCTTGCAATAGTTTTCTTTATTGGCCTTGGCTGCTGATAACATTTAAATGGAGAAAGATCTTTTAAAAATTATTTATTGGGATAACATTGGTTAATAACATTATATGATTCCAAGATAATAATTCTGCCTTCTTATATTGGGAGTATGTACTCATTCCTACCCTGCCCCTCATGAAGAATGATCATAATTCTGTTAGTGTTGTATATTTTCCAGGTATTAGACATACAAAAATCCATATATATAATTTGGAGAACTTGCTAGTTGACCTAAAAACAAAGTTATGTCATTTTTTATATGGATATTTAAAGTCTTAAGTATTTTTCATGGCACTTTGTTGATTATTTATAAATATGATAGGCTAAATCTAACCTTTAACACATAATTTTATTTACACTAAAGATTAGTACAAGTGGACACAATTTAAATTCTAAATCCTGAGGAAATAAGGCTACATCCCAACATTGTAACATAAGCATGAGCAAGCTCAAAGGACAAATAGGTGACATGTATTTTCATGTATTTACTGTCTTTCTCAATGGAAAAGTCATTTGTGTCTAGAAACTTATAAAGTGTATTTTTTTCATTTTAATCTTTTGAAAGCAACATATTAATATCATGTATTCTCATTTCCCTTTTGGTGCATATTATACTAGTAATTACCTTATGACAAAAACATAGCCTTTCTGATGGTAGAAAATATGTAAATATAATTATAGTAATTCTGTGGTTCTTATTTTTAGTTTTGAATAAATAATGTAGTGGCATGATTTAAAATGTAACAGTTATAAAGGGCTGCTGTGGCCCCTTCCACTCCTAACAGCCAATCGTCTCGTTTCCTTCCCCACAGGTAAACGAGGTTAACAGTTTCTTCCCTGTCCTTTCACAAACATGAAAGTGGTCTAACTATGTAATAAAATCTGACTAAAGTTGCTTTTTTATGCAATATACACTAATTACTTAATAAGTAATAATGCAGGAATAAACTCTATGTCATGTACATACAACTGTAAAACTATTTTTGCCCAGCCCTGTACCTCCCTAATTTTACATGGATGCTAAATTCTATTGTTGTATATACATGGTCCTGTTGTTTTAAGACTTTCTGAAATTTAATTTATTGGGGTGATATTGGTTAATAAGCTTATATATGTTTCAAGTGTACAATTCTATGATACATGGTCTGTATATTGCATTGCGTGCCCACCACCCAAATTCAGGTCATCATCTGTCACTATATATCTGACCCCCTTTACTACCCACCCCTATCCTTCCACCACATGGTTTACTGTGTCTGTGTGAGTTTTTGTTTGTTCAATTGTTGTTTTTAGTTTTATATCCCATATATAAGGGAAATCATACGGTTCTTTTTTCTGACTGACTTCACTTAGCACGATATTCTCAGAATCCATCCATGTTGTCACAAGTGGCAGTATTTAATCTTCTTTTGTGGCTGAGTAGTAGTCCATTGTATATATGTAACACGTCTTCTTTATCTAGTCATCTCTTGAAGAACACTTCAGTTGTTCTATGTCTTGGCCCCCATGAATAATGCTACAATGAACATAGGGCTGCTGGGGGTAGATACCCAGCAGAGGGAGTGCTGGGCCATATAGAAGCTCTATTCTTAATTTTCTGAAGAACCTCCATATTGTTTTCCATAGTGTCTGTGCCAGTTTACATTCCCTTCAGTAGTTTTTCTCCACAAGCTCTGTAACACTTGTTATAAGACTATGCTTTCAAGGATCATTTCTATAGTTTGTCCTGTCCTTTCTTTTAATGAAAATATATCTTGGAAGGACATCCAAGACGGTGGTGGAGTAGGTGGAATGTATGCTTACCATCTACCAAGATCAAAGTGGAATCACAAACTAAAATACAGAACAATCAACCTGGAAAAACAATGGAAGTGTAGCTGAACAGAAGTCTTATAAACACAGATTTACAGAAGAAAGCACACTGAGGCTGGTAGAAAGGACGGAGACACATAAAGGGTTGTCTGCTGAGATTCTGAAGGGATATCTTACTTGCAAAGGTTCCCCTGAGGAGTCATATATCTCAACCCATGCAGGGTCCCATGCCAAGAACACGAGAGCAGAGAGAAGTGCTCACATAACATCTGCCTGTGAAAAGCAATGGGGATTCTGTCCATCATGGAGAGACTGCTAGATACACAGGTGTGTCCTTAAAGGGCCAGCACACAAAATCTCATTTGTAGCCACTCACTCTGGGCTCTGGCAGAAGGAAGGCAAAGGGGATTAGGGTCATGTGAGGACAGACCAGGGTTTGTGGCTCTTGGGAGACAGCTGAAGGGACAGGCTGCCAGAATCCCTGTGCTGACTCCCTCTTCCAAACTCAAAATGCCATCTTTCCTGGGTGCATCTATCCCCTCTTATGGCATCAGTCTGAGGGAATACAACAACCCCCACCCTGTGGACTCCCTGTTGCCCCTCATGGAGCTCGGGCCCTGTTAGCTGCCTGGGCTGGGGTATAGATGTCTGGGCAGAGTAAGGGGATGTCAGTGACTGAGTTGTGTAGCTTTGGGACAGGTGCCAGTTCTCCCACTTTCCTGTGAACCTGACTGGTGCTTCCCTCTCACAGGAGATCTACTAGGCCCACTGTACAGGCTTCCGGCAGCCTCACCCCCATGATAACCAGGGACCCCACCCTGTTGAGCTTGATCCCTGAAAGAATCTGGGATAGACTGAGTTGTGTGACTCTAGGACATTTTTCTCTCACATTGCAATTGATATGTGCAGAGCCATCTTTTCAGAGGGCCAAAGCTTGCTCTGTTTGTACCTGATAAGCTTTGCTGGTCTCAGCCTTGATGACTTTCTGAGACCTCACCCTCCATGAAAGTCTGCACGTACCTGGAAGGGGAGTAAGACTTGTTATACCCTAGGACTTTTGCTCGGTGGACTTGAACCCAGGACTGCCACTGTTTCTGAACCTGTATCAATCAGGTGAAAACTATTTACCTCTTCCTGGCGACTAACTGAGAACCTACCTCATTCATTTCAAGTACCACCAGAGGCTCTTTTAGTGACTGAGTCTAATAGGCAGCTGGCAAGCAGAGGCAGTTGGAGCCAGATCTCGGGGTGTTTTGGGCCCTTTGCTGACCAGTCCCCATGCTTGGTGCTGGGGGATGCTACCCTTGGTGTATGTTTGACCCATTCCACACACACCAAGGCCCAGCAGAGGCAGCCACAAATGGTGGATTGCTTTGTCACTCCAAACATGTTGTCTAGGGCCAGTCACAGGCAGCTCCTGACATATATCTGGACCATAGTTCCTCCCAAGAGGCCCAAGAACAGACACACCTAGTGACCAGATTCAAGCAACTTAAGAGCAGGATCCAATGAGCTTCACAAGTGCACATCCAAAGGGAGAGCTCAGGCACCAGACCCTGTCGAGGTGAAATACATTCACGTGGTCAGTGCCGGCAGAGCAGCTTGTATACTGTGGTGGGTCAATCCTCACAGTCGGCCAGCATGAGGATCTGTCCTACACACAAATGGACCAACAGTAATTAAAACTTGATTATAAGAAGAGGGCTCCTATAACCCACAGAAGTGACATTCTTAGAGCACCCAGCCAAGGTGATCAAGGAGATTGTACCACTGGGTCCCACAGGACACCTACTACATAAAGGCAACTTTCAGAGACTGAGATACATAGATGAGCTATCTAATATATAGAAACAAACAGAAAGAGGCAGTCTAAACAGGGAGACAAAGAAACATGAGCCAAACAAAAAAAACAGGAGTAATATCCATAAAACAAGCTAAATGAAATGAAGGCAAGCAATTGAGCACATACAGAGTTCAAAACATGGTTATAAGGATACTCATGGAGCACAGTGAGAACTTCAGTAGCAAGAGAAAGGACATAGAAGCCATGAAAGGAATCAGTCAGATATGAGCAATACAAAATCTGAAATGGATCATACAATCATAGGAACAAATGGTAGATATAGAAGTAGAAGATTGAATCAGCGACCTGGAAGACAAGGTAGCTGAAAAACAATCAGAGTAGCAAAAGAAGAATGTTTTAAAAATGAGGATAGTTTATGGGACCTTTGGCACAACATGAAGTGCACAACACCATTATCGTAGGGGTACCAGAAGGAGAAGAGAGAGAGCAAGGGATAATGAACCTATTTGAAGAAATAATGGCTGAAAACTCACCTAATCAGGTAAAGGGAAAAAACTTCAGAGTCCAGGAAACACAGAGCCACAGACAGGAAACAAAGAGGCCCACATGAAGATACATCATAATTAAAATGGCACAGGTTAAAGACAAAGGCAGAATCTTAAAATCAACGAGAAAAGACATTTAGTTTCCTAAAAGGGAGCTCCCATTATACTGTCAGCTGATTCCTCAACAGAAACATTTCAGGCCAGAAGAGATTGGCATGAAATATTCAAAGTGATGCAAAGCCAGGACGTACAACCAAGACTACTTTACCCAGCAAGGCTATCATTTAAAATTGGAGGACAAATAAAGAGCTTCCCAGACAAGAAAAAGCTAAAGGGATTTGTTACCACCAAACCAGTATTAAAGTACTTTGTCGAAGAAGAACGGCCTTGTTGAAGAAGATGGAGGAGGAGGAGAAGAGAAGAAAGAAGGAGAACATGGTTTTAAAGAATAAAATGGCAGTATATACATACTTATCAAAAATCACTTTTTTAAAGATTTTATTTATTTTTAGAGAGAGGGGAAGGGGAGGAGAAAGAGAAGGAGAGGAACATCAATGTGTAGATGCCCCTTCCACAACCATAATTGGGGACCTGGCCTGCAACCCAGACACGTGCCCTGAGTGGGAATCGAACCAATGACTCTTTGGTTCTCAGGCCTGTGCTCAATCCGCTGAGCTACACCAGACAGGGCTAAAAATCACTTTAAATGTAAATGGCATCATGCTCCCATTAAAAGCCATAGGTTAGCTGAATGAATAAAAAAACAAGACCCATATATACTCGTAAATATGCTCCCTACACAAGACCTACCTCAGAATGAAAGATACGTACAAACTAAAAGTAAGAGGATGGAGAAAGATTTTATGCAATTGGAAATGAAAAAAACAAGTCTATGTAGCAAAACTTATATCAGTTAAAATAGACTTTAAAACAAAAGCTATTGCAAAAGATAGAGAAACACACTACATAAAAATAAAGGGATCAATCCTAAAAGAGAATATAACCATTGTAAACATCTGTGCACCCAATGTAGGAGCACCTAAATATGTAAAGCATATCTTGATGTACATAAAGGGACAGATTGACAGTAATACAGTCATAGTGAGGGATTTTAACATCCCATTGACATCAATGGATAGTTCATCCAGATGGAAAATCAGCAAGGATGCAGTGATGTTAAATGACATACCAGATCAGGTGGATTTAATTGATATCTTCAGAGCATTTCACCCCAAAGCAGTAGAATATACCTTCTTTTTAAGTGCATGTGGAACATTTCCTAGGATAAATCACAAGTTAGGACACAAAACAAGTCTCAGTAAATTTAAGAATTTTGAAATCATATCAAGTATCTTCTCTGAACATAATGGTATGCAAGTAGTAATCAATCACAGGAAAAAAACCTGGAAAAACACACAAAAACATGGAGGCTAAATAGCATGTTACTAAACAATAAATGGATTAACAATGGGATCAAGGAAGAAATTAAAACATACTTTGAAACAAAGAAAAATGAGAACAAAACAACCCCAAACTTCTGAGACACACTGAAAGAACCCCTGTAATGGAAATTCACAGCATTATAGGCCTATCTCAAGAAACAAGGAAAATATTAAGTAATCTAACTTTATACTTAAAGGAACTAGAAAAAGAACAAAAAACAAAGCCCTAAGTAAGTAGAAGAGAGGACATAATAAAGATCAGAGCAGAAGTAAACAAATAAGATCTAAAACAAATACACAAAAGATCAATGAAACCAAGAGATGGTTCCTTGAAAGATTATAAAAAATCATCAAGAAAAAAAAGAGGACCCAGATAAATCAAATCATGATGTGGACACTGGCCCACAGTGTCTGCGTCATTATGGGTGAAATGAGACATTCACACAGACTATCGAGTCCGGTGGTGGAAAAGGGACAGCATGGCTTTTCTCTCAAGGGGAGCAAAAGCCACAGCCCTTGCTGTGACCGGCCTTTATTGGGTTTCTCGGCACAGTACATGATGGTCCTCATTTACTATGCACAGGTTGCTTTAGGTGGTTACCTTTTACAGAAAACAAAGGAGCCAATGCTGCTAATCACATCACAGAAGAGGGATATTTGCCAATGAAAAGGGCAAAAGTGGTTGAACCAGTTACACTAGTTCTTGGAAGGTTTAGCATGGATTTTAGGAAGTTACTTTGCAGTAAATGTTTGCTGCAAATCCAGGTGAGGGAGTTTTTAGCAAAAAGCAAGACTCAAAGTGGCCTAGGCATATTGCAGGCCTGATTCCCCACGGGAGAACCTATCCATGCGCGTGGGTCCCGTGCATCTCTGAGTGGAAGTTGGGCCCATGTCATGCAGAATGATCTCCTGCAAAATCAGAAATGAAAGAGGAGAAGTAACAACTGACAGCACAGAAATACAAAGGATTGTAAGAAAGCATTACAAAATAGTTTTATGGGAACAAATTGGACAATCTGGATGAAAGGGATAAGTTCCTAGAACCACACAATATTTTAAAATATACAATATTATTTGAATCAGGAAGAATCAGAAAATCTGAGTGGACAGATTACCAACAAACAGAATTCATGGACCTGATGGTTTCACAGGTGAATTTTACCAAACATTCAAAGAAGAACCAAGTGCCCTTCAGTAGATAGCGGATAAAAATGTGGCGATGTATTTATGCAATGGAATACTGTTCAGCCATAAAAAGAAGGAAGTCTCATCTTTTGTGACAGCACGGATGGACCTGGAGAGTGTTATGCTAAGTGAAATAAGCCAGTCAGAGAAAGACAAATACCATATGATCTCACTACCATGTGGAATTGAATAAACAAATAAAATAGAAACAGTTTCATAGACACAAAAAACAGACTGGCAGCTGTCGCTGGAGAGGGTGGTTGGGGAGCTGGATAAAAAAAGGTTAAGGGATTAAGGAAAAAAACTCAGACACAGACAACCGTAGGGTGGTGACCAGAGGGAAAGCATGTTGATGGGAGGTCAAAGAGGGTATACGGGGACAAATGGTGACAGAAGGGGACTTGGGTGATGAACACACAATTCAACATACAGATGGTGTATTTAGAATTGTACACCTAAAGCTATACAATTTTATTAATCAATATCACCGTAATAATTTATGTGAAAATGGTGCAGGGTGGTGGGTGAACAGCACAGGAATACGGCTATAGATGTCGCAGGGCAAGGGGGAGCAGGTTGTGGTCACGAGGTTCCCAGAGAGGGCTGGGCTATGGGGACCACACCCTGCACAGTGGCATGGAGGAGGAGGGCAAGAAGGGCAAGAAGCCTGTTTCTTTTGCTAATTAAAAAAAGTAAACCAAAAATAAAAGACCCAAATTTATCTTGGAGATATTTCCATATCAGTGCATTAGAAATTCTTTCAGTATTTCTTAGGGCAGTATAACGTTTCATTGTCTAGACATACCATATATATTTAACCAATCTCTTACCAATGGATATTTAGGTCACTTTTTTTTAAAAGATTTAATTTATTTATTTTTAGAGTGGGGGGAAGGGAGGGAGAAAGAGAGGGAGAGAAACATCCATGTGTGGTTGCCTCTCACGTGGCCCCCAGGGGAGACCTGGCCGGCAACCCAGGCACGTGCTCTGATTGGGAATCAAACTAGCAACCCTTTCATTTGCAGCTCGCACTCAATCCACTGAGCTACACCAGCCAGGGCAGGTCACTTCTGATATTTTTATAAATATGAGCAATGCTGATAAATTATCTTTTAGTTATGCCATTTCACATATGTGCATGTATATCTAGATGATGAATTTTTAGAAGTGAATTTGCTAGGTCAAAGACTATGTGTGTGTGTTAAAATGATACTTTTGTTCTCTAGTCAGTAATACATCAAAATGCATTTTCCCCTTCTGTCATGGACATAGCACTTCACCACGCCTTTCAGATATTTGTCAGTCTGATAGTTGAAAATGCCCTTTCAAAAGAATCTCAGTTTTCACTTTTTCTTATATGAGAGACTTAGCAACTCTTTCTATGTTTAACATCTATTTTTATTTCTTTTCGTAGGAACTGTTTCCTTTGCTATTTTTTCCATTGCATAGTTAATCTTATGTGTGTGGTTTTTTACTGTAGATGTTTATATAACTGGGAATTATCATGTTGTGAACGAATGTGTTATTAGGGGATATTTTACGTTACTGTATAAAAAAAAAGCCCCAAATAGAGTGGTTTAAATGTGGTAGAAATATTTTGTTCTCTCGTGATTCTACTAGGTACTGAGTCCATGTATCCCCATATGGCTTGTAATTATGGTCCCAAGGTGACTCCTGTGATTGTTACCATGTCCCGACACCAAGATGAGGGCAGAGGTCCAAAGGAGCCTACCCACATTGTTTTCATAGCAGCAGTGTATGGGGGGCATACATGGTGATGGAAAGAGACCTGACTTGGGGTGGCGAAGACATAATACAATATACAGATGATGTATTATAGAATCGTACTCCTGAAAACTATATATAATTTTGCCCTGACTGGTGTAGCTCAGTTGATTGGGGATCAGCCCACAAAGTATAAGGTCCCCAGTTCCATTCCCACTCCAGGCACTTGCAAGAAGCAACAAATGAATGCATAAATAATGGAACAGCAAACCTATGTCTCTCTCTCTCTCTCTCTCTCTCTCTTTCCCCCCACCCTCCATCTTCCTTCCTCTCTCTCTAAAATGAATTAAACAAATTTTAAAGAATTTTAAAAGACGCTATCCAGAAGCTCAGGGGTCTTGGAAATATAGCCTTTATGTTGGCAGCCCTGTGTCTAGTGAAACTAATGTTACAGGAATAACCCCTGGCAGCTGTGGGTAGAGACAGTGCAGAGTGGTAGGTGAGCAGTGCAAGACCATGGCTACAGAGGTCACAGGGCAGCGGGGAGCATGTAGAGGTTACAGGGTTTCCAGAGAAGAAGAGACTCTTGCAGAGACATGGAGGAGTAGGGCAAGAAGGGCAAGAAGTCTGGAGACAGGCAGATAGTTAAGCAAGTCTTTCCCAGAGCTGGAAAGAGCAGAGATAAGCAAGTACACAAGAAGGTGACAGAGCCTTGCCCTTCGCACATTGTGGTGATGTCCCTGCCTCAGTGAGTGGAGTCTGACAGACTGCTGAGCAATAACCTTGAGAAGGAGGTGAAGTATTTAGGTCAGTCATCATCCATATGAGGATTCCTAAACCCATCTGGTAGGACAGAGATCTTGTACTTCATGAATAATGCAAAGAGAGCTCATCAGCTCCCCAGATACCTGACCCAGGAGCACAGTGGACTTCATTAGCTTGTCTGCCTACAAAGTCCAGCTGGCCTGGAGGGACAGGGAGGACACCATCCTCAGGGTCCCTTCCCATTCCTGCCATCACATCATGTCTTACATGCAGGGTGCCACCTCATACTTGGTGGTCCTGAAGATGGTGCAGGACCCTGGTATCTCCCCCCAGTCAGAGTCTGTGTGTGGAAAGTTCTAGAGGCCTCCCCACTGGCTCCATGTTGGAGAGTGCACTGGGGCCTGGGGAGTCCCGCTGCCTGGTGATCCTGGCCAATGAGAGCAATATGGCCACAGAGAAGCTATACTCCCTACTCAGGCAGATCTTCCTGATTGTGTACCCAGTGTCCACTCTTAACTTTATGGATAGAGCCACCTTGGATGGGGACTCAGCACCCACCCACCACCTGCCCCTCCACAGTGGTGATGACTCTGCCACCAAGGTGGACATGAAGAAACCATGGAAGATGGACACCAGAACCTTCTCCATCCCTGACTGTGTGCATACAAGTGATGTCTCACCCTTGTCCTCCATGCCCATGCCAAGACATTCCATGACAGTGAGCTGAGCACCCTAGGTGCAGAGCTGCTGCAGGATTGCATGTCATACTGCAAACCAAGCTGCCCTCACAGGAGATACAGTAGTTCACAGCAGTGCTGCATGAATCATAAGGACTACTCCTTGTGAGTATTCCTTTAATTTGAACTCCTTTCAAATTAAAAAAGTTGTAATATATGAATCTGGCTGGTGTGCCTCAGTGGATTGTATGCTGGCCTATGAACAAAAGGGCTACTGGTTCGATTCCCAGTCAGGGCACATACCTGGGTTGCAGGCCAGGCCCCCAGTAGGGAGCGTGCAAGAGACAACCACACATTGATGTTTCCCTCTTTTTCCCTTTCCTCTCTCTAACATATAAATAAATAAAATCTTTAAGAAGTAAAATAAAATACATTTTAAAAATCTGTTTAAAAAGTTTACTGCAGTGTGAAAAAGAAAGGATAAGTACATACTTGTTATGGGGGATGATTATCAACTTGACCCAAATTACCGTAGTTAAACCTATCATTTTTCCACTTAGTCCTTTTGCCTTTGCTTATTGTGAATTGTGTCTTGTGACATGGTCGTTTATTTATGTATGTGAATTGATCATTTTTATGGTTTCTGGACTTAGTGTCACCTTTAAAAGTACCTTATCCATTTTGTGATTATCCTTTGAAAATCTTCTATCATTTCTTCTAGAAAATGTTATAGGAGTGGCGGCAGCAGTCCCTGCTGTTCTAACCTCTCCTTCCCTGCCTTGTTCCTTCTCTTTTGACATTTGAAATTTATAATAATAAATGATTGGTTTCCTTGCTGATCAAGATGCAGGACACTGGAAATAACTTTTATATTCTATACTTAGACTAGAATCTAGTCTCAAATATTTTCTGAGATTTATTCTGTTAGCACGATCATTCTTTTTTAAAAATATTTTCTTTATTTATTTGTAGAGAGAGGGGAAGGGAAGGAGAAAGAGTGGGAGAGAAACATCAATGTGTGGTTGCCTCTCACATGGCCCCCACTAGGGACCCAGGGACCTGGCCTGCAACCCAGGCATGTGCCCTGACTGGGAATCGAACTGGCAACCCTTTGGTTCTCAGCCCTTGCTCAATCCACTGAGAGACACCAGCCAGGGCACGATCATTCTTTATGGACAAGTTTCATGACATACTGAACTCCGCTTATTTGTCTACTGTGTTTGTGTCCTCAATCTATTGCTCTTTGAAAATGTAAAGGACCCGGTACAGTGTAAGGAAGCACATATAATAGTTTGGGGTCAAGTGGCAAACACAAGGCCCAAGGGCTGAATCCGGCCCTCCCCCTTGTTTTACCTGGCCCGGCACCTTGTTTCTACCCAGCCGGCAGTGCCGAGCTCCTGGCCCCTAGTTAAGGAGTAGCTACATTTATACAGTCGTAAAATTACATTCAGCTCTTTGAAGGCAACCGCGAGGCTGATGTGGACCCCGGTGAAAATGAGTTTAACACCCCTGGTTTAGGGGAAGATATAGGAAAGAAGGCTTTCAATGTTCACTATATTGAATTAATATTTGAAATAAAAGTAATATACTTTTAAAAAGGTGATTTAATGACTTGGAAAATTTAATTACAGTGATATGATTTAATTAAAGTGTCAAAAAACATTGGTATCATCAGAATTGATTTGTGAGCATTCTTGCAACTTTAGATTGATGAAGCTACAACAGGAGATAAAATAATTTTTCTCTCTAGTAGAGAGTCAAAGAAATGAATCTGTGATACAAAAAAAAAAACCCATAATAATTTGACACTGTATCTGCCTCCTCTTCCTTCCCCTCCTCTTTCTCTCTCTCCCTCCCTCCCCGTCTCCTTTCCTCCCTCTTCCCCTCTCTCTTGCTTTTCTTATTTCTATCTCTTCCCACTTTTTCTCTTACATTTTGTGCTGATTTCCTACTTCAGTCATACACTGATTATTCTGATTTCAGAAATTAAGTTCTGTGATTTCCCCTTGTGTGACAGAGCAGAAGGTGAGACTGATTCCCATCAAACATCTCATTACCACTCAAAAGAACAATTTGGACTCATTTCTTAAAGATTATGTTTGCTATCATGTGTCAGTGATGCATTAAAAATTGTATCTTAATACAAGCATGAATGTAGTTAAATTATAACTTACTTCCAATGTCAGCGAGTTGACTTGTGCCAGTCTTGGCTTTGAAGTCAACCAGTGTTATATATTCTAATGTTTCACTCTGACTTATGGGTCCAGTATTTTAAAATATCCTTTTAACATTTAAATGCCCGTCTTATGCTTATTTTTCTCATGCTAAAATATATGTAATATAAAATTTACCATTTCAAACGTATGTAATTGTAGTGTTGGTGACATGAGATATATTCACATTGTGGCACACCCATCATCACCATCCCATCTCCAGAATGTTTTCGTCTTCCCAAGCTGAAATTCTGTATGTATGAAGCTATAATTCCCCAGTACCTCCTCCCCCTAGACCCTGGCAACCACCATTCAACTTTCAATTTCCGTGAATGTGAGTTCTCTATGTGCTTTGTATAAGTGGATTCATACACCGTTTGTCTTTTTGGGACTGGCTTATTTCCTTAAGCACCATGCTTTGAGATTCATCCAAGGTATAGCTTGTGTCCAAATTGTCTTCCTTTTAAGGCTAAATGATACTCTATTTTGTGTGTATATCACATTGGGTTTATTCATTCATTGATATATAGTTAGTTTGCTTTTACCTTTTGGCTGTTTTGAATAATGCTGCTATGAACAAGGGCATGCAAAGATGTGTTTAAGTTTTTGCTTTTAATGTGTAGGGTATATAATTAGAAGTGAAAGTGCTGAATCAAATGCTAATTCTATGTTTCATTTTTGAGAAACCATCATACTGTTTTTTTTTTTATGGTGGCTGTACCATTTTACATTCCCACCAGCAGTGTACAAGGGTTCCAAATTCTTCACATCCCTGTCAACTCTTGTTACTTTTTGTGAGCTTTCAAATATATATATATTTGGTAACCATCCTAAAGGATGTGAAGTGGCATTCCATTCTGGTTTTGATTTTTACCTAACAATTAGTGATGCTGAATATCCTTTCCTGTACTTACTGGCTATTCATATATTGGAGAAATGTGTGGTCTAACTTGTTGTACATTTTCAAATAGTGTTGTTGGTTTATTTGGTTTTGTTGTTGTTGAGTCATGCAGGTTCTTTGTATATTCTGGAAACTAACCCCATATTCAGTGTGGGACTAGCAAGTATTTTCTCTCATTGCGTGGGTTACCTTTCACTTTGCTGATAGTGTCCTTTGGTGTCTACAATTTTTAATATTGATATAGTCCAACTTATCTAGTTTTTTAGTTATTGCTTATGCTTTTGGGGTCATTTCCAAAATTCAGTGTGGAATCTAGTGTCATGAAGCTTTTCTCCTATGCTTTCTCAGAGTTTCTGGAGTCTTAGCTCCTACATTAATGTCTTTGACCCATTCTGAAGTATTTTCTGTGTATGATGTATGGTAAGGGTCCAAGTTTATTCTTTTGCACATGAATATTGTTCTCCCAACATGATTTGCTAAAAAAGCTCAAGCTCTGTGTCTGTTTCCAAGTCCTATTTTTGAAAGCACTACAGATGAAAAACTTCATCCCTTCATGCAGTGATTTCTTTTTTTTTAATTTGTTTTGGGGAAACTTTTAAATCAACTTTAGGGATAAAGAACTGTATTGTCTAGTAGTAAATCCTTCAATGACACAACCAATTATTGTCACAAATGCCACTCTCATCTCGCAACTCTGTCACCATTACCCCAACGGTGAAGTATTAATAGAGGAAATGAGAGGAAAAAAGGATGTATAGGTCGATAGGTATGCAGGAAGGCAGTCTGAGAGAGGTGCTTATATTATTGATTAGCAATGCCTTCAGCATATATTAGTGAAGAAGTGAAGAATCCCAAACCACATAGATCTTCAGATTACACAGTCTTAAGAATGGACCTGGGTACATAGAAAATAATAAATAAATAAATAAATAAAATGGATATTTTTAGTTTGAGAATGCCTCTTTTTCGAGCCGGAACAATCATTTTCTTCGCGTTACTTGCAGACCACTGCACAGAAGATGCTGAAGCTTTCGGAGGCATGTGCATAGACGGGGCTCCTTTGCTTTGCTCTTACTCCACCTGTGCTCGCACCAGAAACAACGTATTTGGGCAGGGGGAGTGGGATAAGGAGATGAAACAGGCAGTGAGCCGGAGTTCTGTCAGCAGGACATGAAGACAAACAAAGCTCCGAATGACTGGCAAAATGCTACTGAAGTGGAGCACCATCAACATTGTGACTCAAATATAATTTAAAGTTGCTTTTCAGTTTTAGCGTATATAAATAGAAATGAAATTGCTGTGTCATATGCTAATTGTATGTTTAATATTTGAGAAGTCACCATACTGTTGTTTTCCTAAAGATTTTATTTATGTATGTTGAGGGAAGGGAAAGGAGTGAGGGAGGCAGAGAAACATGAATGTGTGGTTGCCTCTCGCACATCCCCTACTGGGGAACCAGCCTGCAACCCAGGCATGTGCCCTGGCTGGGAATCAGACTGGCGACATTTTGGTTCACAGGCTGGCTGGCACTCAGTCCACTGAGCCACACCAGCCAGGGCACTGCACTGTTTTTTTTATGGTGGCCACACCATTTTACATTCCTACCAGCAGAATCTTTCCTCTTTGGCAATTATCTGATGCCCATCAGGCATGTAGCCAAAGAGGAAAGCTTCTGCAGGTAAGTTGAAATGGCCCAGGGGATGATGAAGGAGCAGTAAGAGGTGGCTCTCATAGATTTCGCCTGAGCAGGGGGTTTGTATACTCTGAGCAAACGCACTTGTGGCAAGCCAAGAGCATAGGAACTATATTAACCTCGGAACAGTTAGGTATATATTTTGAAATAGTAGAAACATACATATTTAAAATTATTTCCTGATGTGAAAAGAGGCAATGTGCCAAGAAGCAAAACCTCAATATTGAAAGTAAAGGTCAAAAAGATACGGGTTCAAACTCTGGTTATCCTACCCCCTGCCTGTATCACCGTTCACAAGTTACCTTTTATTTATCTATAAAATGGCAGGAAGCATTTTTAGAGTACAAAATAATAACCCAAGCTGAGAGACGTAAAGCTTGCTGTACAGTGTCTGGCCCATACATGAAAGACAATTGACATTCATTGTTGTGACGGTGGTTTCCAGACAAACAAGAGGACCGCGTCAGCATGGTTGCGAACAGTGAATTGCGTATGAACTGAACTTTCAGTCACAACCAAGTTTATGTGGGTCAGCCAGTACAGTGCAACTTATATTGTGCACAACAAGTACAGAAACAGGATCACCAGGGGCCTCAAACAGAAGACTGAAAATTAACTTAAAATAGTTAAAATACCATCCATTTTAAATATTTTTTCAAGTGCCTGTTTTTAAGTTGGCAGAACATAGAAACGGCAAAGGTTAAGTCCCATTGAGTATGTAACGTGTACATTTTGCAGTGTGGATCCCCATATGAGCCATGCTGCCCTGGTTTGTGAAGCTTAATTGAAGAATTTCAACTTTTCATCTTTCGAAAGAATTTTGGTTTAGGTTTTTCTTTCCTATATTACTTTGTATCTCTTAAAGATGTCTGTATTGCAGTTAGCAATCCATCAGTTATGTGTTAGAATCCAAGATTTTCCCTAAGACTTAAATATGAATAAAGAAGTAAGTAACCAAACACCAGAATCTTAAAAAAAAATTAAGCGATAGAGCAGTCGGTGCCAATTAGAAAAACACTGTTACCTTACCTTAGTTTTCTATTTTGGTAAATGTTAACATTTAACCTGCCGCTTACACTTAATGCCACTATTTCAAAAGTTACCCTTTTGTGTATAGTAAATATTTCAAAATGAACTTCCCATTTGATGAAGCAGACTTGAGAAAATGTTTGTAAGAACACGTGTCCATTTCAATATCAGTTTAAATTCAGTGAAAAGGAGCATAGCCTCTTGCAGTTGCTGTGATGTACAGTGATAGTAACTTTAAATGCTAATTATCCGATGGCCAGCATCTCTTCTGTGTCTGCCAGTAAAATAAGCAATGAAGACAATGAGGACAATCTTGAAAGAGCACCCCCCAATGGCCACCATATTCAGCATGTTATTTTCATCTGACTCCTCCTTCCACAGATGCACACTTCAAACTCGAAAACCCGGACCCATCCAAATTCTGAATATGTTGACTAAAGAGGTGTTTGGGACGTGAAGGTTTTCCTCAGGATTACACTTATGGGAATTTCTGATGGTGGCTTGAAAGGCTCTCAGTGAGTCATTGGAAGCTTTGAAAGTAGGATCCCTGGTGTCACGTAGAATTGTCTTTAACTGGATTCCTTATGGGAAAAACAGGGTAGAACTTACATCTGTTCCAAAGCTGAGGATGACAGTGACATTTTTGCTGCAGAATTCCAGTGTGGCTAAATGAGAATTACAGCTCAGTGGTCTTATTTGAATTGATATGGAATGCTCTTGTCACCGAGGCTTACCGCTTCTCTCGTAGGCGATGATTCGTTGTCACCCCATTGCTACAAGCAAACCAGTTCCATTTGCGACACACAGATAGGATGCGGCAAACGTAGGTTTACAGTTCTCAGTATGTAAAACAGTTTCTTCTTGTGTTATTAATTATCATATTTTTATACAAACAACTGTAAACATACTTTCGCCCTACCCTGCCTTGTATTTATAAGTGGGTAGACCTTCTAGGGAAGTGGTGGCCTTCGGCTTTGGAGGCCTTGTTGGGAAAGTCTGTTCTGGCTCACAGGGTGTTTTTTTCCTTGCCGAAGTTATTTGAAAGGTATTTTTGGATAGTAACTTCACAGAGTTTAACAGTTACATTATGCACGCATTCATCTGGGTGCCTCGGACACATCAGTGTTTTTCATCTCTGACGACCTCGCAGTCAGGTCTGAGTTCCAACATTTTGATTCCTCCTGTGCTTGCTTTGGGAGAAATGGTTGAGGTCTGACAAGTTCTGAACAAAACTTAACAGCTGGATACTGTAAGGTGTTGTACGCCTTATGAGATTGGGGATTGATATATATCGATTATATATCCCTGCACTGGCAATACAAGCATTCCCTTCGCCACAACAGCTGCTGTTCAATTCTTCTGCATTAGATGGTGAATTCAAAGTCACATTCTTTTTAAAGATTTTATTTATTTTTATAGAGCAAGAAAAGGAGGGAGAAGAGAGGGAAACATCAATGTATGGTTGCCTCTGATGGGTCCCCTGCTGGGAACTGGCCTGCAACCCAGGCATGTGCCCTGACTGGGAATCGAACTGCGGTTGTTTGGTTCACAGGCCAATGCTCAATCCCCCGAGCCACTCCAGCCAGGGCTAAAGTGCTATTTTTATCACCACTTTGGTGTGATAGTTCCTCAACAGGGCAGCAGGAGAAGTCTGTTGTGCAAGCTTCTCAGTGGCCAGGTAGACACTGCCCATGTACTTACTGTATGTCAGCTCTGCAAGCAGCAGTGGGAGCCATTGCCTCCTCCAAACACCCCCCAAGGATGTCAGGGGCATTAGCCTGGTGCCAGAAGGCCAAGATGGGTTTTCCCTGCACCTCTGCCATCTGCTAATGTCTCTGATGTGTCTGTCTACATTTGGAAGTTAGGGAATAGGCCAAAAGACCAATAGTCCAGGGGTTAGAACTTGGTAGGGAAAGAAACATGCCAGCAAATTTGACTCTCCTGCCTCTGTCTCCTGCAGCTTGGGCCCTGCAGAGTGAGAAAGAGACGGGGGTAGCACAGACAGCTCTGCCTACCACATGACCGACCGTAATCATGTCGGCTCTCTGCTGGGTTGTTACCAATTGTTAGCTTTCCAACTTAGACAAGCCTCCTACTTCAATGTGACTGAATGGGCAAGATTTTCCTTTATGGCCATATCCTAATATTTGGCAAAGTCAGGCACTAAAGGATTCAGATACTGTAATTGACCTTTTTCAATAGTCACTGCCAGTAATGGCATTGTTTCTGCACCTGCCTCACTATGCTACTCCTGATTTTCTTAGTTCTTCCAGAAGCTAACTCTGATATGAATCTTAGTTTGCCAAATACTTATTAAGGGAGGGCCCAGGCAACAGACCCCGTGTGAGGGAGAGAACAAAGCAGGAGAAGTCCAGTTGTTTGTGATATCGGGCCTTTGCTGTCACCCCAGGGTGGGGGGCTCTGGAGAGCCAGGATCACTGCACACTGCTTCTGTTAGTCGCGGGGTTTGGGTAGGCCTGGGAAGGGTGTAGCCTTGGAAAATGTGTCTCTCTACAGTAGAGGCATTTACTGAAGGGGATGATAGATGAAAGCTGGGGCAAAGTGTCCTTCCTTAAAGGAGAAGCTTGGTGGGTCATTGCATTCATTACAAAAGTAACACTGAAAATTTGATATACCAAAAGATAGCCTAACTTGTCGTAGTTCTGGTTTATTGGTTTCCAAAGATATTTTGTGAGCTGTCATTTTGATTTTTGCAATTAAAAACAAAGTACTCCTTAGTTTAGAGGTAAGAGCTATGTTTCATTATGAAGTACTGCTTTATTTTCTTTTAATGTCGTCATTGATTTAATGATACAAATAGACACTGACATCCATGATTTTAAATCCGTTACCTATGTGTCCTCCAAGAATCTAGAGCCTCATTCTTTTTATTTACAGACACACAAAAATAATGACAGACAAAATAATGAGGTTCTGATTCACTTAGAGTTAATGTTCAGTCGAAAACTTCCTAACAGGAAGTTAGGAAGTTTCTTCCTCTTGAACAATATCCTGCATTTTGTGTGGCTTTGGAGACTATGTTTTGGAATATCTGTTTTCCTCTTTTAAATATGACTGCCTGAATATTGCTTCTGTTATTCATTTGATGGTCATTAGCAAGTGCTAGGCTAATCTGCGTGCCCTATAGACCTATTTATCTAAAGCTTGTTGCCTTGCTGACTGAGTGCTTCTCATTTAGAAAATACACCATGTTGGGGGTAAAGGGAGGGTAGTGGCTTGAGGAGTTCTTGTCGTGTTAAGAGCCAGTTTGCTAAGAGTGGAAAGGGGAAAACAGGAAATAATGCTTTCATCTCACTGCAGTTCTTAGTAGCTCTTCCTGGGTCAGGTTATTAAAGAATCAGTCATGTGGCAAAAACTGAGTTTGCCTTAGGGTTGCATCATAATTTATGACATTCATAGTTTCATACATTTGCCAAATAACCTGCACTCCAAAAAGGAGTGACCGCAAGAATTGAACACAAATCATTACTCTTTGCTACCAGATAAAACCATCAACCCAATCTCATGTCACATTTAAGGAAGATATGGCAGAATCTCTTAGCTCTATTCAAGGATTTTGAATGAAGAGATTTTATTCCTTCTTAATTAACTTAAACTTCGAAATTGGTAGCAAGTTTTGAATGTAGAGAGAAAGAAATTTTACTAACTAAATGTTGCATGTTAAAATGTATTTTGACATTTGAAATGAAATTCTTTGATTTGGTAGTGCAGTCATGAAGGATCTTTGAAGGCTGCTATAATTATTTGATTGAAGTTTTCTCAAGCAGTGAAATCAACCACGTGGCAAGAAATGGATTGTTTCCTTCCGTGTGCATGGTGGGACCGTTATAATGCAGTTAATTCTTATGAGGAGGCAGTTGAACGAAGTCAATGATTCCTTTCTATAGCAAATGATTTTTGTAGAATGTGTTAGGAACGGTCATAACGTTGTTAGTGTGAAGACAATAATCATCAGGAACCTGTGGCAGGGTTATCTAGCAAGGTACTAGCTGCATTTCACCATGAATATGTCCCCTTTCCTTC
Organism: Carollia perspicillata; assembly: GCA_004027735.1. Taxonomy (NCBI): domain Eukaryota; kingdom Metazoa; phylum Chordata; class Mammalia; order Chiroptera; family Phyllostomidae; genus Carollia; species Carollia perspicillata. Next base: position 26,801 of record PVKM010016212.1, read on the forward strand.
CAGATGGGTATGAGTTAGGATTTTAATTTGTTGTTTTTTAGTGTTGACCCAAACCTATTTTTTCTTCTTTATTTTTTAATTTTAATTGTTGTTCAAGTACAGTTTTCTGTCTTTTACTCCCATCCCAGTCCACCCCCCCAGTGCTCCCCACCTCCCTCCCCTTTCCACCCCCCTTAGTTTTTTGTCCATGTGTCCTTTATATTTGTTCCTGTGACCCCTTCCCCTTTTCCCCTGAAATTCCCTCCCCTCTCCCCTCTGGATACTGTCA
>PVKM010016213.1:0-27075 GCA_004027735.1 Carollia perspicillata
CAAACAGTGGAGACACAGAGCTACAAAAAAAGAAAAAGAATAAAATGGCTATAGGAAATCCTTGTATATCAATAATCACCCTAAATGTAAATGGACTGAACTCACCAAATAAAATGCACAGAACAGCAGGTTGGATCAAAAACCAAAACCCAACTACATGGTGCCTTCAGAAGACACATCCCAGCTGCAAGGACAAACACAGTCTCAAAGTGAAAGGGTGAAAAACGATACTCCAAGCAAATGGCATCCACAGAAAAGCCAGTGTAGTCTTACTTATTACCTGACAAAGTAGATTTCAAGATTTAAAAAAAGTAACAACAGACAGAGATGGTCATTTTATAATGATAAAGGGGATAACACATCAAGAAGACATAACACTTATTTAACGTATATGCACCAAACCTAGAAACCCTGGGAACACCAAAATACATAAAGCAACTCCTAACAGAACTAAGGGAAGAAACTGCCCAAAACACAATTATAAGAGGAGACTAAAAACTCCACTGACATCAATGGATAGATAATCCAAAGAGAAAATCAGTAGGGAAATATTGGCTTTACATGACACATTATGTCCATTTGGACATAATCAGTATTTATAGAGCTTTTTCATCTCAGAACACTGGAGTATACATTCTTCTCTAGTGAACATGGAACATTCTCAAGAACAGACCATATGCTGGGGAGCAAAACTAGCCTTAATGAATTTAAGGAGCTAGAACTCATACCAAGCTTCTTCTCTGACCCCAATGCTTTGGAACTGGAAATCAGCTGCAAAAAGAAAGCTGGAAAAACCACAAATAAGTGGAAATTAAACAACACACTACTAAACAATGACTAGGTCAGAGAAGAAATAAAAAAAAAAAAGAGACCAAAAGATAGAGACAAATAAGAATGACAATACAATATCAAAAGGTAGTAACAAGAGGTAAGTTTATATCATTACAGCTTTCTTCAAAAAACAAGAAGAATCTCACATAAACCACCTAACATTTCACCTTAAGAAACTGGAAGAAGAAGAACAAATGAAGCCCAAAGTCAGTGGAAAGAAAGAAATGATAAAATTAGAGCAGAACAGAACAATATAGAGAACAAAAAGATAACAAAAAAGTAATGCAGCAAAGAGCTGGTTCTTTGAAAAGATAAATAAATTGACTAACCTCTGGCTAGACTCGCTAAGGAAAAAAAGATTCAAATAAACAATACCAGAAGTGTAAGAGAAGAAGTTACAGTGGACACCAGAGAAATAGAGGATTATATACAAGAATATTATAAAGACTGTATGCCACCAAATTTAATAACCTAGAGGAAATTGACAAGTTCTTAGAAATACATAACCTTTCTAGACTGAATCATGAAGAATAGTAAAATCGTTACCTTACATGGCAAAGAGAGGACTTTGCAGATTTAATTTTTAATTAAGTTAAGGATTTTGAGATGGGGAGATTATCCTTGGTTATTGAGGGAGGCTTTAACTGTATCACAAGCATCCTTGTAAAAAAGAAGTGCAGGAAGCTATGAAGACAGAAAACAAGGCAAGGTGACTATGGAAGCAGGGATTGGAGTGATGCAGCCACAAGCCAAGGAATGTCAATAGGCACTAGAAGCCGGAAGATGCGAGGAATGGATTCTCCCCATGGAGCTTCTAGAAAGCAACAGTCCTCCCAACACCTATATTTTAGCCTCCCAAAACTCATTTCAGACTTCAAGCCTCCAGAACTGTAAGAGACTAAACTTGCGTTGTTTCAAGACGCTAAGTTTGTAGTTATCTCTTAGAGCTGCAATAGTCAACTAAAACAGTGGGGAAGGATGCTCAAGCTGACTTACCTCTTCATTCCATATTGTTTTCACTTGGGACACCCTCCCCTCTGCCTTCTCTTCTCTTGCAGCGCTGGATGCCATAGTGTCCTCCAGGCAGAGAGATGCAGCAATAATCTTTTCATATGTCAGTGCACTACTTCCCCTGCAGAAAGGGCTCCTTCCAACAATTTCCAACCAAAACCAGGAAAGTTGTTCACACACACTCACAAAATACACACCAATGGAAACAGCACTAGCCAGGCAGGAAGAACTCTGGCTTCAAGTCCAAGTTTCTCATTGACTGGCTATGTAACCTCAAAAACTTCTCGAAGATGGAACAGAAACTCATTCATTTTAATAACCCTGGTTCCCAGTACAGTGCCTGGCACTAAGCAAATGGTCAATGAGTAGGCAGTGAATCAATAAATGAATCAATCAATCTTGAAACAATGGAAGGCCTACCCACTGAAAAAGAGAATCTTTCCAGTAACTCTTACCTCTCTTCCTCCACCACTATGATTGAAATCATTAGTTTTCATTTTTAAAACCATGAGTTTACAGTTGGAAGGTCTTAGGGTTTGAATCTTAGAACTCACTGCCTCACATTAGCAGCAATTACTGTAAACCTTTTCCTTCTGTCGAGCCAAAAATTTGTCTTCTAGTCACTCATTGGTCCCAGTCCAACCCTTTAACCACATAAAACAAAGCTCCTCTTTCTTCCACATCTAAACACTTTCAGAAACTGGAGACTTGGCTTCAAGTTTTGGCCCAGCCAATCAGGCTGGTGATCTCAATGAACGACCTAATCTCCCTGGTCCTGTCTTCCATGTCTGTCAAACGACAGCCTGAGATCACCAAGATCCCTTCCAGCTTCAAGATGCAGCATGGAAAACATCGCCCCCTTGGTGTTCAATTCCTCACCATTTAAAACTACCCATTGGAATTTTAATTTCAGTTCTTTATTTTTTACTTTTGGAATTTCTTCTTTTTCTAATGGGCTCGTTTCTCTGTCCCCAGGATCTTCTGTCTTCTTATATTTTCAATTCTTTCATTTATTTATTTTTTCATTTTAAAAAGATTTATTCAAAGGTCTCTAACTAGCAGTTATTTTATATATTGTAGTTATTTATATATTGCATAATATTTGTGCGTTATATACAAAATAATATAAGCATGTTATTCAGTTAGTCGGGGTGGAGCTAATCCTGCTGCCTATACTATTTATTATGCTATGGGGGTTGTTGCCCCATGTGTTTTGAAATTTTGAAATATGAATTCATGTTCTCGGGAGCTAACTTCATATGATATGTATTGCGACCTTTCAGAGAGACTGGAGTAATTTCTGATAGATGCCCCAGAAGTTAACAGTGGCCCCGGGCAAATTTTTATGTTAATCTCTCAGCTGAGGATACTCAGAACATGCAGGATGTGTTAACTCAAACCCTACACCCATGAGGACAGGTCCGCGGATAGTTTCAAATTCCCAAGGGGACTTCTCCTCAGTAAGAACTCGGGGCAGACAAGCTTTCCTGTCATCTCTCTGTGCTTGTGGGTCTATCCTTCTACTCAGGACTATAGTGTGGAACAGCCCTTCAAATCTCAGCTTCATGCAAACTTTCACTTCTGACTTATCACTTCCATAGGCCCAAGGTCCCTCCTACCTCAATGTAGATATCAAAACAAAGCTAGGCCGATCCTCCAAAGATGGCTGTAGGTTATTTGCCATCCATCCTCTCCAATCTAAATGGCCTTAGTGACTTGCTTGGCCAGCAGAATGCAGCATAAGTGTCATCTTGGGACTTCTGAGACGAGGTTATTAAAAGTCTTACAGTTTCTACTGATGCCTCTTGGACACTTACTCTTGAAGCCCTGAGCCACCACATCAGAAACTAGACTATCCTGAGGCCTCCATGCTGGAGAAATCACACGGGAAGACCATATGGAGAAGTCTTGGAGCACATGGAAAGAAGGAGATGCCCAGCCTGTCACTGCCATTTGCCTCCTCCTCGCCAAGAAATTCAGACATGGAGAAATTCGGACATGGAGAAGATGAGTTTTGTGTGCTGTGTCCAGTCCAAATTCTTGACCCAAGGAGCCAGAGGAGATGGAGACAAAATGGTTGTTGTTTTAGCTAAAACTCAGGGTAGTCAGTTAGGCAGCTGTTACAGTCCTACTTTATACCCTTGCAAAATGATTCCATCTCTGCTTGGTCTCCTACCAAGTTCTCTTATACTTAAAATTCAACAATACCTTTTAAGGGGATCACTGTGATGTAGTACCCCAAAATCTGAGAAACTTTAAAATTCAGTTTTATTATATGATGGCATTCAGACTATATTGTCAGAAATAGAAATCAAACCTTTCACTAGACAGATGAGAAAATTAAGGCTTAGAAAGGTCAGGCTCTTTGCCACGGTCACATATTGAGTTGCTACAACCCTAGTGTCTAAAAAGAATCTTCTAACCCTGAAGGGAACACTCAGTCATCATTCATTCCACAAAGTTTTTTAAACACCCACTGTGAATTCTGAACTGCTCTGGGCACTGAGAAAACAGCTGTGAACTGATAAAGTCTCAAAAGTCATGGAGATCAACCCCTAGTGTAGAGAGAGACCATGAACAAGAAAGCAAATGAATTAAAAGCAAAGTTTCAGGAAGTAATGAGAGGACAGAGTAGCAGGTGGGTGTACTCTGGAGAAGGTGGTCAAAAAAGACCTCTCCTGAAAGGTGACGCGTGGGCAGAGACCACCTGGAAAGAGGGAGAGGGCCATGCAGTATCTAGGGGAGTGTGTTCCAGGCACAGCAAACAGCAAGTTTGTCATTTTCTAGGAACAATGAGGACGATGCTGCTCAGAGAGGGAGGACAGAGCAATATAGCGTGTGGACAGGGCAGGGGGCAGGGGCCAGGCCTTGCCCAATCTTTTTGAGAATGGTAAGGAGTCTGAATTTTATTCTTGGTGTGACATGAAGTCTCTGGACAGTTTTAAAATAGCAGATGAAAGATGATCTATCTTATACTTGAAACAAGTCACTGGAGGGACAGGCGTAGAAGCAGGCAGGACAATTGGCAGGGTTTTGAAATGGTCCAGGAGAGCAATAATTTGGGGCTGGCAGTGGAGGTGCGGGTCAGTTGGCTGGGATGGATTTTGAAGGGAGAGCTGAGGGGACTCACTGGTGAGACTGAATTCCACAGCTTACAGGGCCTGGTGTGAAGAAGACATGGATCCTGCTGAATACTGAGACCTCCTCAGGATGGACACACGGGAACCAGTGGCTCTCAGCCTCGTGTTCTCATGAGTAAAAGTCCTTTCACGTGTCTGTCAATCCACTGTGAGTCCCAAGCATCAGCTGACTGCTTTCTGGGGCCTCTTTCTCCTGCCACTCTCTTCTGAGTAGCGTGACCCTCTCAGCTCAATATTCTGTCTGACAGGTTTTATCTGGACAGTCTAAACCCCAACCGAGGCAAAACTAAATTTTACACAGATCACAATTAGGCAGCCCATCTGTGAAAGGCTCTTGTTTGGACAATGGGCTGGGGGAGTCCAATTACACCATTTAGAACTCATAAAAAGTCAAGGTTGGAACCTCTCAGAACTAGAGGGTTTCTGCAGCCAATAATGGGAACTTTAGGCAAGTCCTTATCTTTTTATTTCACGGGGGGCAACAATGGTACCTGACTCAGCGCTTCTCAAGCTTCACAGGGATCTTGTTAAAATACAGGCAGCCCTGGCAGGTGTGGCTCAGTAGATCAAGCGCAGGCCTGTGAACCAAAGGGTTGCTGATTCGATTCCCAGTCAGGGCACATGCCTGGGTTGTGGGCCAGGTCCCCAGTGAGGAGACGAGGTGTGTGAGAGGCGACAACACATTGATGTTTCTCTCCCTCTCTTTCTCCCTCCTGTCCCCTCTGTAAAAGTAAATAAATAAAATCTTTAAATGTGACCCAACAGGTATTCACTGGGACCTACTGCACATGCAGAACCGTGAGGAGACAAAGAAACAGACGTGGTCCTGAAGGGGAGGTAAAATGCACAAACCACCATCTCACAAGGTACAAAGTGACCACGCCACTCTGGAGACCCAGAAGACAGAAATCATTCTCGGGGTCGGTCTCATGGAGAAACACAGATGGAGGCAAACGTAGAGAAGAGCATAGAGCACTTCAAGGTCTTAGCCGTGGAACAGCATCAATTCTTTACAACTGCTAATTTCTCCTCAAAATTAAGACCTTTTAAAACTCACAAACAGAAGAAAGAAAGGGAGTCAAAGGGGAGTGAGAGATTTTTCTAATGTAAAAAGGTAAATGAGTGTGTTAGGACTCCCTCAGTTGCAAGAGGAAAAAAAATCCATTGTACACCAACTTTAGCAAAGAAATGATATTTAGAAGTTTGCAAAGCTGGTTAGGATTCATTCATTCAACATGTATGGTGTTCATTGTGGGGTCACTGGGCTGTCCACAGGTGTTTAGTACCTGTGATTATCCACCCACTTAAATTCAGGCCTGGCCATTTGATTTTCTTTGGCCAATGAAATGTGAGCAGGACTGACACGTGTCACTTCTAGTTAGAGTACTTAAGACACGGCATGACTCCCATTTATTTCCTACCACAGTGAATCCTGGAGCCTTATGTGGTGAGGACAGCACTGTCAGACAAAGGAGACTCATCAGCCTGGGACTCACTGATCACAATGAGCAGGGTCTCTGCCAACGCACAGTGAGCCTGCAGAATCAAGCAAGAAATATTCCTTTGCTGTCTCCAGCCACTGGGATTTGGGAGTTGTTACGGCAGCATAACCCAGTCCATCCTCACCCTGTAATACATATTTAATAATACAAGCGCTATTCGAGGCTTTCCTTCTAGAACGGGGAATAGCTCAAGGCATCAAAGGAGAAGTGGGAACTGGGGCCTGAGTAACTAGAATCAAGACTAGAATCAAGACTAGAATCAGCTTCCACCCCTCTCTGTGCATGTCTCCTCTCTGTTTATCTCTGCTTTGTCTCCTTCAGCCCTTTTGGCTAAAGGCCTTCACCATGCCCCAGGGGTTTAGCCACCAGCAGCCCTACCTTCACATCTTTCCAGCGCAGGGTTCTGTAGGCAAAGCTATCCTCTCCTAGCTTCAAATCAAGAAACCCTGGGGAAAGATCTAGTAACTCAGTCTGGGCCACATATTCCACCTCGGGACCAGTCTCTGTGCCCAGAGCAAAGGGTAGCTCAGCTGGGTCACGTGCCCACTTCTTTGGCTGAGTGGCAGAAGGTAGGATGGGGTATGTTACCGGAAGGAAGCAGGAAACTCGTTTTGAAGCCGAAAGTACCATCTGCAGACCCATACAAGGAGAAAGAAAGGGTGTGAATGCACTACTGCACAGGAGAAGGCCCAGGAGGACTTGAACTGAGCTGCGACTGGCGAAAGGCAGAGGAAAAAGGGAAAGTGTGGTATATGCATCATTGTCCTAAGAGAAAAGAGGCAGACCAGTCGGCCACTAGGCTGGACAGCTCCCTACGCTGGCAACAAGGAGGCACCTTGGGCCTAGAACTGCCAGGTGACTGGCAAAGGGCTGGTGGAGGCAAATGTCAGGTGGAGATGTTAACTCAGGTAAAGGACGCTGCTCTCTGTTTACCCATTTAGGGAAGTGCATAAAGCTCTGGCAGTGGTACAGGCCTTCTCTGATTGGAGGGAGGCCAAGTCTGGGAGAGCAAACACTAAACCAACATGTGTGCCCCCACCTCCACCTCCCCTACAGGAATCATTCACGGGGCCCCTTCTACACTGAGCCTGACCCAGCTTCCTGCTCCTCAGGATAGTGTCCCGGGCAGCCTCCTCTCAACCACAAGAGATGAAACTCACTTGCCATCCTCGGTCTAGGCATGCGTGCTATGCTTAAAGGCCCACACCAGATGATCTGTCCAGATTCCTTCGACACCCTTATTGTGTGCCAAATATTTGATTCTTTACCTAGAGTTCCTTTTTCTTTATAACCCCAAAAGCCCCTGGGTGCAACTAGAAACACCTAAATGGAAAACCATGTGCTTCTGTGAAGACAGACGAGATGTGAAACTTCAGAACAAACTCTATGTATGTATACAACTATCCATCTTCCATCCCATGAGGGCCTTCTCAAGGCCCAGAAGTGAAAAGAAACGTCCTCATAGACCAATGCAAACCCCCTTAGCTCTTGCTGTTCTCAGAAAAATTCCCACAGACACCAAGAATCCTAGTAACCAGATGCCACGTGTGTGGCTCATCCCTGACAGTGAAATTCCAAAGGTGCCACACACAGTGACTACACATGGCCAAATCATCCCTGGGCCGGGCCTCCTGAACCCTCTTGGAAAACATACAAACACAGGCCACAACCACAGTACAGAATGAAAGCCTCGCTAGGTGGCTACAGAGGGCCCGCCTCACCCTTCTCTCATTCTTCCCAGTGCTCTTCCCCCACCAATAACACCCCCCCCCAAAGAAGATCGTTCTCACTACAGCAGGAAGAGGAGGATGAGCTAGTAACAACAGGTGAGACCCTAACTTGTCAGCTATCCTTCAAATAAAACACAGCAGGAAGAAGCGCACAAAAGCTATCTCCCAGCAAGGAGGAAAGATTAATAAACAAAGAACAGGGCAGCACAACAGCAGTGAAATGTAGGCTGGTGTTTTCACTTCCTTGAGGATACTCCTCCTGCTTATAAATAAACATGGTCCACCGGGGCCAGCTGCGGAGGAGGGGGAAAGGAAGGGGTCCACAGAAGCAATGGCTCTTAACACGAACAGTTTTAATAAGACCTCCAAGGTAATGCCAGCCAACACTCTTCTTGTCCCACAGACAGGGAGCTGGGCCCCAGGGCGGGCTGGCCTTAGCGCTCTGCCGTTGGGCTCAGACCTACGCCAGGACAGAACCCAACTGTGCGTGCAGCCCTACATCTTTCCTCTCACAATCCAGCTTCCACCTCCACCCAGCTCCGACCCTGGGCCGCACCGCAGTGCCGGGAAATAACTCCCCAGCCAACGTGAGCCCTCCATTCACAGGATCGTTTTCTACATTCTACTTTTTAAAAGCACGCCCCAAGAAAAGGGAAGCTTATGTTTAAGAATGTGTAGTCTTTTCTTCTTTCCCCCATTTGTTTTGCAACAGCGGGGAACAATCTGAGGACAACCCACATTCCTTCCAGTCTGCTCTCCTAGGACATCGCCGACCCAGGGCACACACACTTCACGCTCCAGTCTCAGTCCTAGCACTTCGCCAGATCTTCAGCCACCACTCTAAGATTCTGTTTTAAATATCACTCTGTACTTTCTAAAAACTAACATTTTCTTAAAGGTGTGCAATGTGGAAATAAGGGTTTTTTTCTGCATAGCTATCAGTTATTTAGAAAATTTGTTGAAGTAAGACTCTGTTTCTCCCCATGCAGTGAATTGGAGTTTTTGTCTACTAACCCCAGCAGTGGCGGGATGCTCTGCATCTAACATTCCAGGTCTCGGCCAATATTCTGTCTATCCTTGGAATAAATGCTTTAAAACAGAGCATTCTCCTAAGAAGGCACAGGGCAACCTCTACGTGCCCCTCCAGTGCACAGGAACATACTCTGCCCAGTTGGAATTCATTCCTGCCTAGGTCCTGAGTTGTTTGTAAAGAAAACAAAGTAACTTAATGAAGTCAAGCAGCCCAGTCCTAAATGTTCCCACGTTCCATGTTCCCATGCAGATACCAACTAGACTCCAACAACGCCAACCTTGTTACTTGTTACTATACTAAGTATCTCTCACTTAATTCTTCCTAAACTAAGCCAAGGGAGTTAGGAGGAAGGCGGGTGGCAAAAAAGCAGCGTTTTCAATTGGTCTTCACTCCAAGATCTTCTCCCAGTGGTCACAAGCCTGTCCTGCTACCCACTGACTTCCATGTCCTGGGGATAATGCTGACCAACTCCCCTGCTTGTCCAAGGGCCTCTGATTTCCTTCAACATGACCAACTTTTACTGAGTGCACTTGGGTGCTAGGTACCTCAGAAAAGAGCCTTGTAAGGAGGCAAAGGGTTGGAAAGGGAAATAAGCCATAATCGCTGACCTAAAAATGCTCACAGACATCCACAAACACCAGGTACTGTTCCTAGATGCCATCAGCTTGTCTTAAGGCCTCTAGTTAGAAGGAAGATACTCCTCTCCATCCTCAGAACACAGTGATAGGTCTTCCTTAAATATTCTTTGATGTGATTGTTTAGAAAACCATGGAAAGATTGCTGACAGGAAATGGACTTGTGAACAAAAATCACAAGACTCTATACCAGAGGTCTTGGGAGCTGGAAAGTGATCAATTTAGGACCACTGTCAAGGCCAAGCTCCGATGGAAAGGGTATCAGACCAAACCTCCAAGGCCTGCTTCTTTACCAGCAAACCTCATGTCCTTGGGCAGGGCACAGTCCCTCTGAAGTTCTACAGATACGAGGGCAGGCGGTGGGGCGGGGGGGACAGGAGCAGTAGTTTTTATTAGTGAAACCCATATATTTTGCAAATTCTGTTTCACCTAGAACCCCAAGTTGCTTGTGCTGAATCAGGGTGGGGAAGCCCAGAGGTGGGGAGCCCTCAGGGAAGCCAGTTTAAAAACCACCGGAGTAGGTTGAGAACCCTTCCAGAACTCTTACACCCACTTAGATACCTGCCAAGACAAAAGAAATTATCATTGATTTACTGCTCTTTGTGGTGCCTGGCAATTTATATACCATGCATCACTGAAATCTCTGCAACAGCAACATGAGGTAAACTAGACTGTGAACTGGGGTCTCTTGTAAACTACAATGTGTTGACAAGAAGCAGAACTGGGATTTGAACACGGGTTTTGTGACTCCTAATGTGGTACTCCTACTCCTTGCAAAGAGGCATATGGAAGTTTAGGCTGAGTGGACAGTTTCCTCCAATTGTAAATATAAATGTGCATATGTGCATATGGAAAACCATCTTAAAGAACATACGTCTCAAAATCACCATTAGCTATCTCTGTGTGGTAATAATGTGAATGAATGACTGTCAGTCTATTTACCTCTATTTTCTAACTTTCCTGTAATGAACAGGTATTACTGACAGAAACAACTGCTGCTAATTAAAGTGGGTTTTCGTAACTACCAACTGACACTTCCATGTTGATTTCCTATGGAGAACTAGGGGCTGGGGGGCTCAGGTGGTAGCTCTGACCTTCTGGAACTGACAGTGGGAATAACAATCCTAAATCCCACAAGCTCTCACTCAAGAGGGTCCCAGGCTGACTTGAGGGGTAGTTCTCATGGTCATTTAAGTTCTCTAAAGCTCTACCTCTGGGGAGTGTGGTTGTTTCAGAAAGTAAAAGCAAATCCCTGAGACTCCTCCCAAATATATACCTCCCTCTCCAGACCCCTCAACTGCTTTGTGCAGTTGGGGTATGTGAATAAAATTTAAAATGGTCACATGGACCCAAGACCAGAAGCTCACAGCATAAATACTATTGGGCTGGGAGCCCAATAGTATTTATAGAGAGTGAGCCCTCCAGCTGGGCTGACTTAAGCTCTCTGGCCCCACCTGAGGCCCTCCCAGAAGCCACTGGCAAACATGAAGATCACAGCACAACTTTAGGAGAGCAAATGTCACCCTGAAGGCAAGACAGGCTTTGGTCAGGCATGAGGTGGGGCAAGGTGTGCCAGCTTCTTCCCTGTATTATTCATGCCAGTTCTGCCCGCAGAAATCTCTTAAATATTTAACATGCCGCCTCGAGGTATAGCACAAACCCCCAGGAGTCTGCAACAGCTGTGGAGAGGCCTGCATGGAATGACAGACTTGGGGCCTGAGAGACACATACAATCTGGCTTTGGTAGGAAAGCCCAGAATGGTGGCCAGGAGAGACAATGCTGAGAAAGACTTGAGAAGGCCACCCCTGACTGCTTCTTAGAAAATCCATCAAGAACTGTAGGAAATGGGAGATGTTTCAAAACGGTAGGGAAGGATGGTGCCTGATCGACGGGGCTCCGGAACCCCTCTTCCTCATACAAAGAAAAAGCCTGAGGTACACCTCCTACCCCAGCTCCCCAGACCCATTTCAGCCCCGGCTCTTCTGAGCAGGTGTCAACATCTGTCCGGTTAGAGAAGAAGAATTGGAACAGCCACGTCCAAAGGGGAATAGATTCACAAGGGAAGGAGCTCTTCAAATCTCTACTCAGCTCTGGGGCTTGACAGAGAAAAACGACCCCCAAGCCCACACCCAGTGACTTCACACAGGCCTCGCCCTAGATGACTCTGAGATCTCCAGCGAGGCCTGGGAGGTGTGCTAGCCACCATCCAGGTGGCTGTCACTTGGAAATTTCCCGTCTATTCCTGGAGATGCGCGTTCTCTCTCTCCCCTCTGTCAACACCCTCCACCCCACCCTACACCCTCCGCCAAAGGAATCAGACACGGGGGACTTGCCTTTGCCGCTGTCAATTTGAGAAACCTAAAAAGGAGTGTTTTCAACCCCACTGAGAGCTCCGCCTCCATCTCTCCGCCCTTCTGCACGCTGACCCCTCCAGGCAGCGCCCCAGGCTCCTCTGGGCTGTCAATTTTGCTTGACAAAAGCGTGGCGGCCCGTGGGGCGCGGCGACGGGCGACCCCTGCCAGCTTATCTCCCAAAGGAGAGAGAAGCTTGTCATCGCGGTGCGCCCGTTCGGGGCTTCTGCAAATCCCACCACCCGGTGAACAAAGCGGCAGGGGCGCGGCGAGACGAGCCCCCAGCGGAGGCTCCGCGCGCCCCAGCCCTTGCGGCCCCGACCGCCGGCCCCCCGCGCCCGGGCCGGGCCCCGCAGGGCAGTAGCCGCGTCCTGCACCGCCCGCACGCCAGCCTGCGACCTCAGCAGCTACTGTACCTACTAAAATTAGCGGCCGCCGGGTATTAATAGCCGCAGCGCCGGGGGGGCGGACACAGCCCGGGGCCGGGGGCGGAGAAGAAGGGAATGGAAGGGACGCGGGGAGGAAGGCCACTTACACCACGAGTCTGGAGATGATCCATGACACCATGGCGGGCGGCGCGGCTCGCGCGGCGGGGCGGCCGCGGGTGGCTGGGCGGCTGGGCGGCTGGGCGGCTGCGGTGCTCCGGGCACGTCCGTTCGCGCACAGCCGCCGCCGCCAGACTGAGCGCGCCCGCCGCGCTGCCCGGCGCTCGCGCGTCGGCGCAGCCGCGGCACGTTGCGGCGGCGGCCCCAGCCCCCGGGGCTCGGTGGGCCCGCGGCGATTGGGCGGCAGCGGATCGGGCACCAGCTTGACCCGCCCCGCCCCACTTGACCCGGCCCGCTGCTGATTTCGGGCGGTTCCTCCCCGCGCCCTGGGGCACTAGCCACTCAAGTGGAACCCTGAGGTGGTGCAGTGGGCAGGGCAGGAACCCGGGCGTCTCCCTGCCCCCAGTATTAAGGTGGGAAACTGGACCTGGACTTTGGGAATCTGTCTACCTGCTCTGGTTGGTATTCAGTCATCCCTTAGGCATAGCGCGAGCCTCATGACGGATATACCAGTTTCCAGACCTGATCCCTCAACAAGGCATTAACTGCATAAGAAACAAACGCAGGCATGTGTATCCCCTATTGAAAATTCTGGAGTTCCTACAGGATCTGGTCTCTGCCTACAAACTCACCGCCATCACCATTCCCCAAACATCCCTGTAGCTCTTCGTACTTTAGACATTTTGGACTTACAAATATGCTGTTCCCTCCCCCGTTCGTGCTATACTCCACGCCTCATCTTTTTCAAGGCTCAGATAAAATGTTACTTCCTAAGGAAAGCCTTTCATTAGGAGGCTGCTTTAGCATTTTGGTGTGGAGTTGCCTCGGAGGTACAATCTGGCCAAGAGGGAGCTAGCAGTTGCTATTGCATAGCACCAGTGTCCTACTGAGCCATCTTGGAGCCTCAGGCAAAAGGGAAATTGTGCATCTGATACACACTCTTTATTTGTATTTAAACGCATACACGTTGCTCTCTGGCCACATAGCTCACGTGGTTGGAGCATCCTCCTGTGCACTGAAGTATTCCCAGTTCGATTCCAGGTGAAGGCACATACCTAGGTTGTGGGTCCTTTCCCAGGTCGGGGCACCTACGGGGGCAACTGATGCATCTTTCTCACATCAATGTCTCACTCTCTCTAAAATCAATGGAAGCGTGTCCTCAGGTGAGGATTAAATATAGCATTTATTTATCTTGATTATTGCATTTTATGGCATTCCCTTAATTTTTGCCCCTGAGGCAAGTGCCTCACTCTCCTCACCCTAGCGCTGGCCCTTATTACATAAATTCTCGTCCACGTTATTCCCTTCTGCTTGGAAAACCTTTGTCCCCTGCTCCTCAGCTCTGCTGCTGCCTTCCTCACGTCCCTTTGTGGTTCTCTAAGAGCCCTGTTCTCCGTGCTGATGCTCAAGTCATGTATAATTCAGTGTCAGATGTGAGAGGCACAGGAGAGAGCTAGCTTGGAGTGTTCTTTAAAGGAACCCTGCCCAAGACAGTTTCTTAGCAGAGGCTAGAGAACCTCAGATTTTGGCCTGAAGGGGCTGGAAATGTACCACAATAAGGTGACTGCAGATGAGACATCCTCTATGACAAGGGGTCTCAAAAGAACCCATAAAATACCAGTAATTTTTTTTAAAATACTGTCTTGACCCAGTTTTGAGAACCTGGCTAGTGGCCAGTCAGTTCCTCTTCTTAGCCAATTAAGTCCACTTCCCCAAACACCTCTCTTACCAGGCTGTCAAATCCAGACCACTGTACACCTGCCCTAATCACCCCAGCGTCAGGTACTAAACGACCAGGGACAGCCCCTGTGCTTTAGAGCCCACTGAAATTATTCCGACCAGCTAGTCAGACTGCTTGTCCCGCCTTGTCCTTTCCTTCATGCAGAAATCAGTCACCCTCTCTCCCTCTGCCTTGTAACCCACGCCAGTGTGTTGACCTTGAGTGGCCCCACATGGCATGTGGTGTTCTGTCCAGGGAACTGTAAATGTAACACAACTATTAAACTTTCTGGTTTCTTTCTCTTGACCTATGTGTAGTCTCACCATACCTTACCCAAGGTAATATGGTTAAAACAAAACCCCACAGAAAAAAACTTGGAATACCTAAGAGGCAGATCAGGATAATACCAAGCAAACAGGACCTTCCTGAGACCAATTCCACACCCCTTCCTAGAGAGGCCAGAATATACTGTTAACAACCTTAGGGGTTGGAATACTGTGGTCCAAAGAGATCCTCTTGATGGAAAAACAGAGGAGGAGCTCTATATATGCTGTTTCTCTCCTGGAGCATGTCCCCTGTTCCTGTAAATGAAATTCTCACGTTTGACTATTCCACAGAACTGGACATTTTAATTAACGAAATGAGACTATTCATGGGGTTAAAACGTCTGGAGGTCTTTATGTTATCTCAAGAGAAACAGAAAACTAGTGGCACCAACCCAGATGGCACTCAGGGGTGGGACAAAATATGTTCCATGGAGAAAGCTTTGACGGACAGAGTTGGGGAAAGAACAAAGAGAGAAGAAATTCACTGCTTTATTTCACTGTATCTCTTTCAGTGTAGCTGTTACACGTATTGCATATCTCTATCCTAGACCTCCTCCAGTTCGTCCTTGACCCTGGAAAACCGAGGCCAGGAAATAGATACAGCCTTCTAAACAATGGGATTCTTATAGTCTTATTAGTTGGTTCACTTGAAGTTCTTTTTCACATGAACTGCTCTTATTTTTTAATGTTTTGTTGTTTATGCTATTACACTTGTTTCATTTCCCCCCCTTTGCGCCCTCCACCCAGCCCACCCCCACTTCCACAGTCAGTCCTCACACGGTCGTCCATGTGTGTAAGTTCTTTGACTAATCCCTTCACCTTCTTTCAATCAGTTCCCACCTCCTCTCACCCCTCTGACAGCTGTCAGCCTGTTCCATGATTCCATGTCTCTGGTTCTATTTTGCTCATTAGTTTATTTTGTTCATTAGATTCCTCTTATAAGTGAGATCACATGATATTTGTCTTTCACCAACTGACTTATTTCACTTAGCATGAGAGTCTCCAGTTCAATCCATGCTGTCACAAAAGGTAGGAATTCCTTCTTTTTTTCTGTTGTGTAATATTCCATTGTGTAAATGCATCACAGATTTTTTTCTCCACTCATCTGCTGATCAGTACTTATGCTGTTTACAAATCTTGGCTGTTGTAAATAGCACTGCTGTGAACAAAAGGGTGCATAAATCCTTTTGAATTGGTGTTTTGGGATTCTTAGGGCATGTTCTCAGTAGTGGAATCACTGGGTCAACAGGCAGTTCTATTTTTAAATTTTTTAAAAGATTTTTATTTATTTACTTTTAGAGAGGAAGGGAGAGAGAATGAGAGGGAGAGAAATAGCAATGTGTGAGAGATACATTGATTGGTTGCCTCTCACAGCCCCCATCAGGAGCCTGGCCCACAACCCAGGCATGTGCCCTGAGTGGGAATCAAACTAGTGACCTTTCAGTTTGCAGGCTGGCACTCAATCCACTGAGCCACACCAGCCAGGGTCTATTTTCAAATTTTTGAAGAAACGACAATACTGTTTTCCACAGTGACTGCACCAGTCTGCATTCCCACCAACAGTGCACTAGGGGTCCTTTTCTCCACATCCTCACCAGCACTTGCTGTCTGTTGATTTATTATTGATAGTCATTTTGGCAGGTATGAAGTGATACCTCATCATGGTTTTAATTTGCATCTCTATGATTACTAGTAATGTTGAGCATCTTTTCATATGTCTATGGACCATCTGTATGTCCTCCTTGGAGAAGTGTCTGTTTAGGTTCTTTACCCATTTTCTAATTGGATTGTTTGTCTTCCTGGTATGAAGTTGTATGAGCTCTTTATATATTTTGGAGATTAAACCCTTGCCCAATGTGTCATTGGAAATATGTTCTCCCATACGGTCAGTTCCCTTTTCATTGTGATATTGGTTTCGTTAGCTGTGCAGAAGCTTTTTAATTTAGTGTAGTCCCATTTGTTTATTTTTTCCTTTATTTCCTTTGCCCTAGGAGATATAAAATATTCATCAAAAATATTGCTATGCTGATGGGAGTAAAGGACAGAAAACTGTACTTGAACAACAATTAAAATAAAATAAAAATATGAAAAAAATTAAAAATAAAAGTTGCTTTAAAAAATATTGCTACGTGAGCTGTCTGAAATTTTACTGCCTATGTTTTCTGATGGGTTTTTATAGTATCACAACTTATATTTAAGTCTTTTATCCATTTTGAGTTTATTCTGGTGTATGGTGTAAGTTGGTGGTCTAGTTTCATGTCTTTGCATGTATCAGTCCAGTTCTCCCAACACCATTTATTAAAGAGACTGTTCTTACTTCATTGTATGCTCTAGCCTCCTTTGTCAAATATTAATTGACTGTAAAGACATGGCTTTGTTTCTGGGCTCTATACTCTGTTCCATTGATCTATGTGTCTGTTCTAATGCCACTACCAGACTGTTTGGATTACAGTTGCTTGGCAGCATAGTTTGATATCAGGTATTCTGATTCCTCCAACTTTGTTCTTCTTTCTCAAGATTGCTGAGACCATTGAGGGTCTTTTTTTGGTCCCATTGAATTGCTGTTTATAGTGGATGCTCATGATCTGTTTTTGCCTGCACCCTTTCCCCCTTCTTCTGGGAAGTCCTTTCCATTTTGTATTGGAGAATGATTCTTCCCACATTCCAGTCTTTAAAAGTGCCATATCCTCACATGTTCTTACAACCTCGATTGGTTCCTGAGTGACCACTGGACATAAGCTGAGCCAAAGTTTTCCCCTCTAGGATTTTTAGAGTTGAAGCACCTATTGCTGTGGGAATTTTCACCCATTGTAAATGGCTAGAAAAACAAAGAAATGCATCCAGCAACTGCTTTCAAGCATTGGACAACAGGCAGCATAGGCTTATGATAACTAAGAAAAGGGAAACACATGATGTGAGTCCTACAATCGCTGCAGATTGCTGTCTCAAAGCAGGTATCACTGCTGGAGGGGGAATCCAAGCAGACTGCTGTCTCAAAGCAGGTATCACTGTGGGAGGGGGAATCCAGGATCCAGCAATCTCACAGATTTCTGGAGACAGAGATCAGAGCTCAGGAAAACTGAAGCAGTGAGAATTTGTGGAGCAGAGTATCAGTGAGGAGGCGTGGAGAGAGAGCTCCAGAGATCTGGAGAGGGAGTACCTCGGGTATTTGGCTGAATACTATTCAGGGCATGCATGGGCGAAATTCTAGGAGGCCAGGGAGAGAACCACCAGAAAGCAGTATACCAAACATTTCCAGTAGCTCACACAAGGCTGGGAATATTTTGTCTTCAACCAGCTCAAATGGAAAGACCTCTTAAAATATGAAGCATTGTATAGAGTCCTCAAAAGTGGACTTAGTATTAGGGAAAAATTAGCTCTATATTAAAAATTGATCTGGGACTGCCCTAACCTAGCTTAAAAGCAAGACTCCCCAGGATTGAGGTCATAACAAGTAACTTAACTGTTCTCCAGAAAAAAAAAAAAAACAGTTCGACAGTATTTAATGAAAAACAACAAAATCCAGTACTCAATAAGGTAAAATTCACAATGTACAACATGCAGACAAAAGTAATCAGGCATGAAAAGAACATGACTCATAGCATAGCAAGGAAAAAAAATCTATCAATGGAAACAGACCAAGAAATGACAGAAATAATGGAATTAGCAGACAAAGACCTTAAAATATGTACTATCTGAATAGACATTTCACCAAAGAAACTATATAAATGCAAAAAAGGTGTGAAAAGATGCTCAACATCATTAAGGAAATACAACTTAAAACCACAGTGAGATACCAACATACACTGATAAGAATGGCTAAAATCAGGAAGCTTGGTCATGTTCAGCTCTGACAAGGGTGCAGAGCAATAGAACTCTCATGTTCTGCTGGAGGGGGTGTAAAATGGCACAACAATTTTGTAAAAGTGGTTTGGCAGTTTCTTTTAAAGTTGAACATATATTTGTGTATAACTTTGAAGTGCCACTCCTTAGATATTCAGCCAAAAGAAATGAACACGCATGTCCATATAAAGACCTGTTCATAGCAGCTTTATCTATAACCACACCAAACTGGAAAAAAATGTTCATCAACTGGTAAGTAGATAAACAAATTGTGATACATTGGTTCTCCCTTATCTTGCGTTTTCTTTTCCAGGGCTTCAGCTACCTGTGGTTAACCTTGGTTAACCAAAATATTAAATAAAAATTCCAGAAATAAGTGGCTCATAGTTTTAAACTATGTGCCATTCTCAGTAGTATAATTAATCTCCAGCTAATCTGATTCATCCTGTCAGGGACATTGACGTGGACATATGTCCACAATGTCCACAGCGTTATGGCTGAAACGAGACAAATTCACATGGACTACTGAGTCCTGTGGAGGAAAAGGGACAGCACGGCCACTTTCTCAAGGGGACAGCACCTAGGAGTGCTTCAGCCACTCTTCCAAGAGGAGAGCGCATGGACCCTTGCCTAGACAAGCTTTTCTTGGCTTTAATTTGCATAGGAATATAGGGCATATAGGGAAAGCTCATCAATCATTGTCAGGCAGTAATGATCAAATAGATAACATTCAAAGAACTCTGAGAGCCTATTTTGAGTCAGAGTCAAATTGCTAAAGGGCCATAAAACTTTGGGGAAACAAACTCACTTCATGCTTGGACCTTTAACATTTAAATTGAGGGTATTAGCAAAACAGGTTTCACAGAATTTTATGCTTTCTTAGACCCTGATCACCCTGGGGAACCCGCCCTTTCCAGCACAGGGCCACACCCACCTCCAGCATTGTTTCAGGCTTAAGTCAGGCTGGGGAAATAAGGCAGCCAAGAGATTAGGAGACTTCTTGCAGACAGAATGAGGACTCGGGCTATGTCAAAGCCAAGGGGTGAGTGTCCACCACCCCCTTTCTCCATAGCCCCCCAAGTCCTTCCCTGAGGGACCCCTCATGACCATGCCTGTCTTAGGTCATCCCTCCCTTGAGGAATCTTACCTGTCATTGGCTAACCAGTCATGCACTGGGGGCCAGGCAGGGTGAAGTAAAGTGGGCAGAGGTGGTGCTTCTGCCAGGGGGATAAGCTTTATCTCCTTAGTGGCTTAGGATCCCAAGGTCTCTCACTCAGCCTTAGCCACATAGGGTTACAGCTTCTGAAACCCAGGCAGGGCAGTTCCCAACAGGACATGGCTCATTCCTTTGTCCAGAATTGCCAGGCTATATAGGCTACCCACCTATTAGTCACTTACTAGGCATCCCTGTCATCAGATTGACTGTCTTGGTATCATAGTGTTTGTATTCCAGTAATCCTAATCTTACTTAAAATGACATTAAAGTGCAAGAGTAGTGGTACTGGAAATTCAAATATGCCAAAGAGAAGCCATAAAGTGCTTCCCTTAAGTGAAAATGCATGTATAGCCCTGGCCAGTGTAGTTCAGTTTTTGGAGCATCATCCCATAACTGAATGGTTGTAGGTTTGATTCCAGGTCAGAACACATACCTAGGTTGTGAATTCATCCTTGTTCCAGGGGCAGGTGCATAAGACCCCCAGTCTAGACCATATGACCCCAGTCCCAGTGAGAACCCTCAGTCTGGGTACACACAGAGGCAAACAATCCATGCTTCTCTTGTATTGATGTTTCTCTTTCTCCCTTCCTGTCTCCCTTCCTCTTTCTCTCTAAAGAAGCAAATGAAAATGTCTTCAAGTGAGGATAAAACAAAAATCTAAATGAAAAGGTGTGTATGTATGTATGTGTGTACATGTATAGGAAAAAAACAAAGTATGTATAGGATTTGGTACTATTCATGGTTTTAGGCACCCACTGGGGTCTTGGAGTGTATCCACTGAGGCTAAGGGCACTACAGTATATCCCTTCAATGGAATATTACACAGCAATAAAAAGGAGCAAACTACTGATAATTGCAACAACATGGATGAATCTAAAAAACATTGTACTAGGTATAAGAAGCCATATACAAAAGACTCACACTGTATAATTCCATTTACATGATATTCTAAACATAATAAATTTTTTACTCTACAAGTTCAAGCTGCTCATGCCTCCCTGAACTCTATCATAGTGATAGAAAGTACATCAGTAGTTCTCAGATGCAAGGTATTGCTACAGATGGAGATGAGGTCCAGGCTCTTTGTGGTTGCCAACAAAAAATTGAGCTGACCACACAGATATCATAAAGCAAGGCAAGCAGGAAATTTATTTAGGAAAGTACACTTCCCAAGACAAGGGAGCAAGCCATCTCTGGCCAGGGAATGGCTCTCTTCTACTGAACGGCTATAGGCTTTATAGGATTTTAACTTAAGCTTCTACACATGCAATTTCCCACAATCCTCTTTGATTGCCCACTTGGGGAGGAATCCACAAAGCAAATTATTATCAGGTGTCACAAGGTCATTCTCAGAAAGCAGGATGCTGACTGATGGCAGCTGCAGTGTCTCAGGATTTCCTATGCCATCTCCTGCCTCAGGATGGGAAAAGAGAAATGACTGCAAAATGGTAAGAGGAAAATTTGGGGTGGTAGAAAAATTCTATGTCCAGATTGTATAATCATATACATATGTCAAAACTCACAAAACTTTACACTTAAAATTGGTGAATTTTATTGTATATGAATTATACTTCAGTAAAGCTAATTTTAAAAATCAGAAAAAAATTCTATGATGTACTTTGTGAAGTTCAGTAATCTTTTTTGATTTTTTTATCCTTACCCCACAATATTTTTCATTGTTTTTTTAGAGAGAGGAAGAAAGAGAGAGAGAGAAACATTAATTTGAGAGAGAAGCCTCAATTGGTTGCCTCCATATTCAACCAGATGGGGCACCATCCACACCCCGACTGGGAATCAAACCTGAAACCTAGGCATGTGTTCTGACAGGGAACTGAACCCACAACCTTTTGGTCATAGGATTACACTCCAGCCAACTGAGTCACACCAGCCAGGGCAGTAACTATGATTTTTAATTCATTTTTTTCTTATTGATTGACTTAAATTTTTATACATTCAGAAAATAAGCCTTTATTTTTTTTAAATATTTTATTTATTTATTTTTAGAGAGAGGGGAAGGGAGGGAGAAAGAGAGGGAGAGAAACAGCAATGTGTGGTTGCCTCTCACATGGACCCCACTGGGGACCTGGCCTATAACCCAGGCATGTGCCCTGACTGGGAATTGAACCGGTGACCCTTTGGTTCACAGCCCACACTCAGTCCACTGAGCTACATCAGCCAGGGCAGAAAATAAGCCTTTCAATCCACATTGAAAATGTTTTTTTCCCAATTTGCCATTTTTTTCCTTTGGACATTGATCACTGTATTTTTTCTTTTCAAACTGTTCAAAAGTTTTGAATGGTCCTATTTATGTATTTTCTGGGAGTTCTGAGGTTTATAATTATGCTTAAATAAGCCTTCTGTACATTAAAAGTGCTCATTTTAAACAAAAAAAAGAAGATTTTATTTATTTTTTAGAGAGAGAAGGGAAGGAGAAAGAGAGAAACATCAATGTGCAAGAGAAACATCAATAGACTGCCTCTCCTGGCCTGCAACCCAGGCATGTGCCCTGACCAAGAATCAAATCAGCAACCTCTTGGTTTGCAGGCTGGCACTCAATCCACTGAGCTACAGCAGCCAGGGCAAAAGTACTCAGTTTTTAATGAATTTCCTCACTGATTTTGCACCTAACTTAGACAATATATTCATTTTATGAAGGATCTTGACATTAAGTTTTTTAAAAATTTCTTTAAATTTTTCAATTAAAGTTGACATTCAATATTATAATAGTTCCAGGCATATAGCATAATGATTAGATAATTATAACACAAAGTGATCCCCTCAATAAGTCTAGTACCCACCTGACACCATACAGAGCTATTATAACATTATTGACTATGTTCACTATGCTGTACTTTACATCCTCTTGACTATTTTGTGACTGCAAATTTTTACTTCTTATCCCTTCACCTTTTTCACTCAGCCCCCAACATTCCTCCTATCTAGCAACCATCAGTTTGTTCTCTGTATGTAAGGAATTTTATTTATTTCTTCTGCTTTATAGATTCAACATTTAAGTGAAATCTTGTGGTATACAAGGTCTGTCCAGAAAGTATCCAGCCATGTACTATGAAAAGTAGAGACATTTATTGAAGAAGATACAAGAAACATTGTACATAGGACAATGACACCTCAGTCCCCTTCACAGTAGTCACCTTAAGACCTCACACAGTTCTCCCAGCTGCACAGCAATGTTCCTTCTGCTCTGGTAGCAGAAGCTGTGGAACAAATTTTGCCATGACTCATTTCATGCCAAGATCCTGTGTCAAAATCTCGGACACAGTAGGCTTTGGAACCCTCAGATTACCTTCTATTTCTCACACTGGTAGTTGCTGATCTTTGTTGACTGCTGCCCATACACGTTCAACATTCTCAGGTGTTCTGCATGTTGCAGGCCTTCCAGAATGTGGGTTACTTTCAACAGATTCTCAATCATCTTTGAAGCATTTGGGCCACACTTTTATTTGCACTGCATTCATTATATCATCCCCAACAGCCTTCTCAATTATCCAAATAGTTTCCACAGAGGAATGTTCAAGTTTAATGCAAAATTGATGCAGACTTGTTGCTTTACTCACTCAGTCATTTTGAACGTGACAGCCACACAGTACACATGCTCACTCAACAGCGTCTACCACCCCCACTGACTAGTACAGTGAAGTTGTCATTGTTTGTGGATGCTCATTCCAGTCCACTCTCCTTGGCTGCCAGGTTACGTCAATATTGCACAAATCATTCTCATTCTTGTTATGGCTGGACTTTTTCCAGACAGACGTATACATATTCTGCTGTTATAGGGTGAAATAATCTAAAACTATCGATTAAATTCCTATAGTGTGGTGTCTTTTTATGGGGACATTTAATCAATTTCATTATTCATATTTTTGTCTCTCCTTCTCTTTTTCCTCCTCCTTGTCCTCCTCTTCCTTCTCCTTCTCTTCCTCCTCCTCTTCCTTCTTCTTCAAGGGCCCTTTAACATTTCTTGTAATACCGGTTTGGTGGTAATTAATTCCTTTAGTTTTTTTCTTGACCGGGAAGCTTGTTATCTCTCCTTCAATTCTAAACAATAGCCTTTCTGGGTAGAGTAAAATCAATTGCAGACCCTTGCTTTTCATCACTTTGAATATTTTGTGCCAAACCTTTCTGGCCTGCAAAGATTCTGTTGAGAAATCAGCCAACAGTCTTATGGGAGTTACCTTGTATGTAACCGACTGCCTTTCTCTTGCTCCTTTTAAGATTCTCTTCTCATCTTTGTCCTTTGGCATTTTTTAAAAGATTTTATTTATTTATTTTTAGAGAGAGGGGAAGAAAGGGAGAAAGAGAGAGAGAGAAACATCTATGTGTGGTTGCCTCTCACGTGGCCCCCACTAGGGACCTGGCCCACAACCCAGGCATATGCCCTGACTGGTAATCAAACTGGTGACCCTTGGGTTCACAGCCTGCATGCAATCCACTGAGCTACACCAGCCAGGGCATTCTTTGGCATTTTAACTTTGATATGCTCTGGTGGGTCCAAGTCTTCCTAGACTTGTGGTCTACTTCCCTCACCCGGTTAGGAAAGTTTGCTGTCATTATTTCTTCAAATAGGTTCTCAATTCCTTGCTCTCTCTCCTAGAACTCCTACGATGCAGATGTTGCTGTCTTGATATGTCCCTGAGGTCCCTTAGACTATCTTCATTTTTTTAAATTATTTTTTCTTTTTGCTATTTTGATTGGGTATTTCCACTTTCTTGTTTTCCAAATTGCTTATTCAATTCTTAGCTTCATCTAATCTGCAATTGATTCCATCTAATGTATTCTTCATTTCAGTTACGGTGTTTTTCATTTCTGTCTGTTTGTGTGTGTGTGGTTTCTGTCTCTTTGTGTTAAGTTCTTACTGAGCCACCTATTGTTATTCTAAGTTCCTTGAGAATCCTTATAACTTGCGTTTTGAACTCTGTGTCTGGATAGATTTTCTTGCATCCATTTTGTTCAGTTTTTTTTTTTTCTTAGTTTTCTCCTGTCCTTTCATTTAGGATGTGTTTCTTTGTCTTCTCATTTTAGCCGACTCAGGTGCCTAACACTGCTCAAAGAGAGATGAGGTACCATCTTCCATCTGATTGCATTATGATTCCCATAAAGCAGCTTCCTATCCCCGTAGCTCTGCTTCCCATTTTCTCAGGTGGTCCTGCCCACAAGAAAAAAATCATAAATGTGTCAAGGCAGTCAGAGTATATTCACTTCCCTTTGCCAGGAATTTGTTGGTATGACCATCTGACCCTGTTCTGGCCCCTGAAATGCAAGGGGAAGTCTGGGGGTAGAGAGCTTCTGAGAAGTACTTCCTCCTTATTAAAAATGTCATAGGTCCTTGCTCTTTTCCCCTCTTTGGACATTGTTGTGTGAGGACATATTGTCTGATGCTGCTGTAGCCCTTTACTAAGTCCATTTGGACATAGGATGGTCTTCTGGCACTTGCCAGCAAGAGAAATTAATAAATTACTCTAACTAGGGCCCTGGGCTCCTGGCCAGACCAACTCATTAGGGACCTCAGTGAGGAATGGTCCAGCTGCCACTGCTAACTCTGATCATACCTGTGTCGTCGATGATGAATATTTTAGGTTGTCCAAATCCCCTGGCAACAGGTGCCAGCCAGTTGGGTCAATCCTCATGCTTCAGCCCACTGAAGGCAGAGGGACAAGTCAGGGCAAGGTCCTTTAAGGCAAACAGAGAGTTAACTCAGAGAGGCAAAACCCAACACTGAGCCCAAACAGCATCATGAGAACCAAAGAATGAGAGGTATAGCTAAAGGTCTATGAAGCTAATTTTTACGAATAGATCAACCAGGGGGAAGACAGGTCCCAGGCCTCTCTTTCAGCACTGTTAGGCACCTGCAGCTCCTTCACCTGCTTGGTAAGAAGGTATAGTCTGTTGGCTTAAAGATTCACTTGCGGGGCCAGGAGCACAGGAAAATGTATGGAGCCAGATATTAACTCAGTAGTTTACTAGTTTGAGGTGAATGTTATGGTCTTCATGAGCCTCAGTTTTTTCTTTTATAAAATGCTATAATGATACATAACTTGTGTTGTTATTGTGAGGGGCAAATGGGATAACCTCAGTATGATGGTTTTAAAAATATTGCAGCAACTATGAAAGACAGCATGGAAGTGTCTCAAAAAATTAA
Source organism: Carollia perspicillata (assembly GCA_004027735.1). NCBI lineage: Eukaryota > Metazoa > Chordata > Mammalia > Chiroptera > Phyllostomidae > Carollia > Carollia perspicillata. Next base: position 26,042 of record PVKM010016213.1, read on the forward strand.
AATAGAACTACCATTATGATCCATCAATTCCTCTCCTGGGTATTTACCTGAATATATGAAAACCTTCTCTATGTGCTCCTATTTTCATTGCAGCATTATTTATAATAGCCAAGACATGGAAACAACCTAAATGTCCATTGACAGATAATTGGATAAAAAAGTTGTGGTATATATATACAATGGAATACTACTCAGCCATGAAACAATGAAGTATTGCCACTTGTGACAACATGGATGGATCTTGAGAGTACTACGCTAAAGTCAGATGAAAAAGAACAAAAACACTATGATGTACTCATGTGGAATATGAAACAAAAAGTAACAAACAAACACAAAAAAACCAAACTCACATATGTAGACAACAGGATAGTGGTTACCAGAGGGCAAAGAGGGGAATGGGGTCAAATATATGGTGACAGAGGGAGACTAGATTTTGGGTGAGGATCATGCAATAGGGTACAAGATATCAAATTATTATCGTGTACACCTGAAAATTTTATAATGTTGTTAACCAATGTTATTCCAAATAAATTTAATTAAAATATTTTATTTTAATTAAATAATATTTTTAAATGGCTGCAGATTCTTTGATATGTCTCCCATAAAGAGTTATGGTCTATGTCTCATCTTGTTCACTCTGGGTGAAGATATGAATAATTAAACCAATAGTTTACAGAATAAGTGAGTCATAAAGGCCATGCAGTTTCTTTTTTTAAGTATATTTTATTGATTATGCTATTACATTGTCCCAATTATTTTGTCCCCTCTATCCCCCTGTATTCTGTACCCCCACCCTCCAGCAATTCCCCCAACCCCTTAGTTCATGTCCATGAGTTGTACATATCAGTTCTTTGGCTTCTCCATTCCCTATACTATTCTTTTTTTTTTTTAATTTTTTTTTATTGATTATGCCATCACAGTTCTCCCATTTCCCCCTTCATTCCCCTCCACCCTGCACTCCCCCTCCCACCCACACGCCCCCCTCTTTAGTTCATGTCCATGGATCATAAGTTCTTTAGCTTCTACATTTCCCA
>PVKM010016214.1:0-26276 GCA_004027735.1 Carollia perspicillata
GTTGAACTGTAACATTTCAAAGATTACAGAGCTTCTATAGATTTCATTTTCAAAGTTAAAAACATTTTATTTTTCATAATAAATGATGTTACTGAAAACTTTACTTGGTAGACCCTTAGTTGCTTTGATGATTTTTTTAAAATAAAGATTTTATCTATTTATTTTTAGAGAGAAGGGAAGGGAGGGAGAAAGAGAGGGAGAGAAATACCAATGAGTGGTTGACTCTTGCATGCCCCCTACTGGGGACCTGGCCCACAGCCCAGGCATGTGCTCTGACTGGGAATTGAACTGGTGACCCTTTGGTTCACAGGCCCACGCTCAATCCACTGAGCTACACCAGCCAGGGCTGGATATTTTTTTAAATGCACGCTGATATGACAGGTGTCACAATACAATTTAACAGAATCGTTTTGAATGACGTTAAAGACAACTAAGCACTGCTAGAGTCATCGTATGGAAAAAAACATAATGGACTTTTTGGCCATCCCAATATTTCCTGAAGCATCAGATGAATTGTAAAAAGTCCAAAGAGCTTCTTATTATTCTTGATTCTTGAAAGTTTCTGTTGAATAATACTGAGCTTTTCTAGCATTTGAAGATCAAACTTAAGAGTTCCAAGCAGCACAGAGCAAGCACGAAAAATAAAGTGTTGCTACAGGCCTCCAGGAAAGGCTGCAAGGATTTAGACTCCACTGTCATCTGAAGCGAACTATCAATGACACTGGCTAAGAGTATTTTAGATTTTGGATATTCTTAGATTAGTTAATATTACTCCCCCAGTCTGGGCAGCGCAAGGCTCAGGGGAGTCCCCCTTGGAGTTGCTCTCCAATCCCTCTCCTGCCTCACCCCCGCCTCCCGGCTGGGTTTCCAGGCTGCCCCACTCTAGCCTGAGGTCCACAGTAGGCCTTCCTCCCAGCAGAACTCACATGGCAGTGGGCAAGGAGTCCCCCACACCTGATTTCCTATTCCCGACCCACTGAGAGGGCCCTGGAAGCTAAACCAGTTTCCAGGAGCCAACCCAGCCTGGCTCTGGCCCTCCTGGCCCATTGCCTCCACCACCTGGTGTGGATAAGAAGACAAAGTCAGAAGCCAGGTGTCTCTGCCATGGGAAGGACTGTGCCCCAAGCAGGGGGGCCTGATAAAAAATGAATATTCTTAAGTGTCAGTTGGCTAGTGTCCAAGTAATAGTCATTTCAGAAAAAATAACGTTCATTAGTCTTTCTTCAGGTGCTGACTATGAACTACCCCCAAGATATGTTGCAGGCTCCACCTACATTTTGGAAAAGCCTAAGAATCACTTGTAGGACCTGCTTAGAACCCTTTTTTGAAAACTCATGGGTTTTCCAATGCTTGCTTTAAGCCTCGGCATGATACTTTCATAAGGGCACTTGTTAATAGCTGGCTGGTATTAGCAGTTGCAGAGAGGAATTCCTGTTCCACCCATCCTCGATTATGATTCTGACACACGATTTTCAGGTAGCATTTCCTTAGTGACCCTGTGCATGGCTTGCTGCAGTGTAGTCTAAGGTACATGACTCTATTTCTTCTTTTGAAAGTTAACTGAAATGATTTTATATGTTTTGGGTAGATTTGATGACTATGTGTTTATGAATATCTTTTCCCCCTCTCTATTTTCAACATTTGAATTTTATAAACCTTTACTCATTTTCTTGGGAAAATACCCTGTATGGGTAAAAAATAGTTTTTTTTTCTATAAAAGGAAAATTCATTTAAACTGAAACTAGAACTCAATCTTTTTTACATGCCTCGTTTTCACCGGTATTCTAAAAGTGTCTTTTATACTTGTGAGAAACTCAAACATTACCTTTCCAGTGCTGAATGAAAAGATTACATTGGATTCACTGCCTGAAAATGACTCCCTGAACAGCCAGAGATTATTTCATGATAACCCAGCAAATCATAAAAGTGAGAGATTTCTCCTGGGAAAGAAGCAAACGAAATGCGCCCTACAAAATATATTGAGAGGTCGCTAAACGCCCCAACAGACTCCTTGCATCGTTAAGATCCACGCGGTCAACTCCGTATACAAAGGGAGGAGTGAAGAAGTTTCCCCGATAACGCCTTTTCCCACTACTGCTTTATATTTAGAGATGACAGAGGCAGTATATTAACAAGAATAGGAAAAAAATTAAATCTGACTCCTGTGATGCCACAGTGTCGCAGCTGTTTTCATTGGTCGTCTACCCATTTGTTCTTTGCGCATTCTTTTCCTGGTCGAATACACAATATCCCGTGATGGTGCTTGTGCCATCTGTTTATTCCTACGTGACGCCAATTTTTAAAGATAATCATCGTGTCCTGCCCTCTCCTATGGAACGCAGGACAGGAGGAACAGCCTACCCGAAGAAATACCTTGATTTAGGGAGGATAGGCAGTCCAGGAATGTGCGAGGCGGGGACAAACGGCAACTTCAAGGTCCCTACTTCAGGCCCCGCCCCCATCCCCGGCCCCACCCCGTCCTCCCCGGGCCCCGCCCCTGCCCGTCGCCATGTTGTTCTCTCGGCGCTGGGCGGGAGCCACTGGAGTCAGACCGTGGTAGCGCTTTCGCCGCCGCGTCCAGCCAGCCCGTCTCCGACGGTGTCGCTTTCCTCGCTGCCCCTGCACAGGCCGGGCCGGAGCTCGCGGACACCCTCCGTGTGGCCGGGAGGTGAGCGGGGCGCGGACTCCCTCCGGGTGGGCCGGGGGCTGGGGCCGGGTGGGTGTCCATCAGTGTCCGAGCTCGCGCGGGCGGCCAGCGCAGGCTGGGCCTCCTGCAGCCGGGGTGGGGGACGCGCGGGGCCTGCGCGGGTCACTTGCCACGCCGAGAGGGGGCCGGCTTCTTGCCCCCTCCTCCTACTGACTGACGCAGCGGGAAAGACAGGTTCCCACACCCACACACGCGGGGAGAGAGGCACACTACAACGCGCGGGGACGCACTCTTACACTAGCCTTTCCCCCGACCACTGGGGACACGCACCCACACACCCCAGCCCACCCAAACCAACCCTGATCCCGAGTGGCTCGTGCGGAGAAAGCAGAGGCGCTCGCACGAGTGGACGTTGGCGACTCGTCCTGTGCTCCCTAGGTGAACCCTTGCGAACCGTCGTGGACCCTCGGGTGAGGAATTTGGAATGTAAAAGCCAATCGTGGGGCTGGGGCGGTTTGGGGTGTTATCTGGTTCAGACTGGTTAAGGTTTCAGAATCGTGTTCCCTGCGTTCTTCCAACTTAGTACGTGAACGGGCCAGAAGAGAATTTTGAGTGCCGACCAGATCGTGGTGGAGGTATTGGTTTTGTTGTTTCTTTAAGTGATGACACATCCCGTGACCACGGTTCTTTTGAGGAATGACTCTTTTGCTAGTTTCCAAGTTGTCACGTGGCCGATCTTTGTGTAGGATTTCAGAGCCCTGATGCAACCAAAGAGACAGAATTTGATTGCTTTTTGAAAATTAAAAAAAAAAAATTGCCCTTGCTGGTGTAGCTCAGTTGGCTGGAGTGCCCTCCAGTACACCAAAAGGTGGTCGGTTTGATTCCCTGTGGGGGCGCGTATGGGAGGCAACGGATCCGTGTTCTTCTCTCACATCGATGTTCCTCTCCCTCCCTTCCTGTCTCAATAAAATCAATAAACATATTTTTAGAATTTTTTAAAAAGAATTTTTTTTTTTACTTCTCTTTCAGCCTCTACCACAGTGGTAATGGAAAATCCCTAAATTGCCTGTAATCTCAAAAAACCAGTTCGTGGCGCTTAAACTGTAATGATGAAGGAAAGCCAGCACTCTTTACTCGCAGACTTTTAAGAAGACTATTCTTAGGTTCTTGTTTAGAAGCTTATGTTGAAGTTATCGCTACTTCTCCAGAACTCTCAGTATCTTACTTAGATTTCCAAATCTAAGACAGTCTGGTGCTTTCAGTATTTTTGTGTACACATCGTAGTAAATTCCTCTTGCTTACACTAAAAAGTTTCTGGCTTGGTGATTCCTTTATTTTGGAGACTTTTTGTCTTGTGGGGATAGTTTTTGTGTATCATTTGTGAGGTTAAAGGGGACCATCAAAATTAACGGGAACGTCTTTGGCCTTGATTCCAACCGGGTTCTTTGGGGAAATTAGGGAAATACTTAAGTACTGCTCCCCCTTTTCCAACCAGGCTTTTTGTTTCTTTCTATCTCAGGCACGTGTTCCACCTACGCTACACTACTCTAGAGGCCTGAAGGTAAGTCCCTGAAGTTTCTAGAAGTTACATTGTAGCCTCCCCTCACTTCTCGGGCAGCCAGCCACTCCGGCTGGCTCTGGATGTTCTGTGTGTGTAAATCCTGTACATACATCATTTCGTTTAATTGTCACAGCACTTCTTTGTTACTGGCTCCATTCTACAGGTGAGCAATTTGCTGAGGCCTCGGAGGGTTAGTTCTGTTCCCCCTGATCACACAGGGCAGAGCCAGGATTCAAAGCAGGCCTGTGTGAGTTGACAGTGGCAGTCACAGGCTGGGACTTTGATAATGTCTGCAGGCATTTTGGGTTCACACTTGGGAGTGGGTGCTGCTGGCATCTAGTGGGTAGAGGCCAGGGGTGCTGCTCAATATCCTACAATGTGCAGGGCAGGCCCCACAACAGAGAATTGTCTGGCCCAAAACGTCGCTAGTGCAGGCTCCAGAAAGCCTGCTTTACCATGGTCTGTAACTTCAGAGCTCATGTTTCAAGACTTCTGTAGCTCTTCAAATGCAACAGCACTTTCCTAGTTAGGATACCCCCTCATTGTTTTTTTTAAGAAAGAGCAAGGGGGAAATTTGAGAACTTGAAGAGATTTCCTTTGACTAAGAGACATACTTATTCATTTGAAAGATTAAGGGGTGAGCAAATAATTTCTGGTAACAGAATCCATTTTTTTAAAAAGATTTTATTTATTTTATTTTCACTGAGAGGGAAAGGGAGGGAGAAAGAGAGGGAGAGAAACAGCAGTCAGCTGCCTCTTGTATGAGGGACCAGACCCGCAACCCAGGCACAGGCCCTGACCAGGAATTGAGCCAGTGACCTTTTGCTGTGTGGGATGACGTCCAACCACCTGAGCCACACCAGTCTGGGCTACAGAATCCATTTTTTTGAAGGCAAAAGTGGCCAAAGGAACTCGAGAGCCATTCAGATCTGTAGAAGTAAACTTAGGGAGTTTGGTTTCTGTCATTCCAATTGTCAACAAGCTTTTTCTGAGTAGCCTGTCATGCACTGATAGAAAAGTACTGCTGATATGTAGGGTAGTCAGGAGCTTACAGTGTAATCACGATCATAAGATCAGGTTTTGACTCATCCTAGAACAAAATTTATTGCCTGGGCTGCCCAAGGTCAGGGGCCAGGTGTCATTAAAAAAAAAACATAATAGGTGCACACGCACACACATGTACCTGTATCACGATATTTACTGTGCGAGGGAAACTTAGTGTGTTTTTGATTGCTTTGTGGGTTGACCACATGTGAATATTTACAAGCATCAAATCGCATAGCCATTATTGTTGAGTGTAAAAATTCTGAAGTTTAGCCTCAGTAGACAATAGTTTTGTATGCATTTTATCACGGAAATCAAGACAAATGATGAAAATATTTTTTTAAAAAATGACCCAAAGGTCATTTTCTTTTCTTGCAATTTCCAGCCTGTTTTCACCATGCGCATCTAAGACTAGGCGCTTCAGTACATGTACTGCTTCATTCTGGGGGCAGGTGTGCCTTTAGGTGAACTTTGGGAGTGATTGATTGAGGGCAGGAGTCAAAATGGGCGGGCTCTGTGAAAGTGTTTGTCATTCGCACAGTCAACATGGCATCTCTTGTGGGTAGCTTTGCTTTTTGACTCATGCTGATGAACACCGTGTTCTTTGCCAGAGAATAGATTTCTCATCAGGAGCTGTCTGCTGTGGGGTGAGAGTGGATGCTAAATTATACATCTGAAATGATTGCTATCTCGTGGGATCTCACAAAGCAATCTGTGTTTCTTTTCTTACTGGAGGGGCTCTATTCTGGAAAGGGTCAGCAGGAATGGGTGCAAGAAGGACATCCACGGGCCTCCGAGGAGTCTTGCTCAATCTCTATAGTTGGCTTGCCGCTCTGGCCAAATTAGGTCACCACATTGCTCTTTATGAGATTACAGGAGACCAAGTAGCGACAGCAGATGATTGGTTTCCAAGGAGTTCTGCTCCAGGCAATTTGCTAGTTAAGCAGCAGGAAGAAATAAGCCAAATGGAAGTCTCCGTGTGTTAGTGTTTGAAACGTGTCTCACGTGAAAGCTAGCTAGGTAATAAATTTATGAGCCCAAACCAGGGAAAAGAAAATAGGGCTTTATGACTAAGTAGGTTGTCAACAGAGAATATTTATTACAGAATTTTTTTTGGGGGGGAAGGCTGAACTCACAAAATGCCTCAGGGAGTTTGGAAAGCTCTGATGCAAACTGAAGGTCAGAACACCCGAGGGAGGACATTTCCCACTCCTCCCTGGAAGATGGAGGGAGGCCTGGCCGCTTTGTGCTGGGAAGGCAAGGCGGGAGCCTGGGGGTGCTTCGGCTCATACCACAACCCGGGGGAGAACTCTGTTTCCCAGAGTGAATCTTGATACTGTACATGTTGTGAACTTGAGCTCTGGGATGTCCCCAGTCTGGATTGTCTCATTACCTTTTATTTTTGACCATGGTGGGCCCAGGTCAAAACCTGTTTTTGCAATGCTGTTGCTAATCATGAACATGGAGAGGATGATTAGATGGAAATGAATGTAAGCAAGGTAACAGCAAGATCAGCTGGGGGTGGAGAGAGACAGCCATATGTTTCGGAAGCCCAGTCAAGGCTTTACTGAATCTGGCCCATTTTATCGTGGAGAGTCTGGACACAGGCTTCACGTTTGTCCCAGGCCCAATGCCTCACAAATGTATGAGATTGTTTGACAAGGGGTGGAGAAACAGTACGGCATAGCGTGATACATTCATTCCGTGGCCACATTCATTATCCAGGTGTGTAGCAGTCGGGTAGCAGAGCAGTGTACGCTAACAAACTGAACTGTTTAGTGTAAACCGAACTGTTTTAATTCGAAATTCTTGTGCATCGTGTTCAGTTTTGGGTTCAGAGGCTGAGGTAGTTTTTGGGTTAGTTCTCCTAAGAGTGGTTGTGTTATCCGTGTGAGAGAAGCCTGAAGAAGAACCTTACAGGTTTCTGTTTGGAGAACTTGCTATGAGAAACTCTAATGGAGGAGCGTTGAAATGATTTAACAGGCTCAAAAGAGGTAGAAGTCACTAAACTGTGTATGCTGTCAGGCGGCTGCCCTAGTCTTCCCAGCTTCGGGCTCCTGTAATGAGAGCAGCGATTGGATGAACATGCCTGAAAACACGAAGCACTGTGGTTCACTTGGAAGTCACAGCAGAACAACAGAAGTACTGTTTGAGGACCAGACATTAGTAAATGTAGAACACTCTCTGGGTTCGTTTGTTTATGTATTTTTAAAGATTTTATTTATTTATCTTGAGAAAGAGGGGGAGGGAGGGAGAAGGAGAGAGAGAAACATTGATCGGTTGCCTCTTCCCACGTGCCCCATCCAGGGACCAAACCCACAACTCAGGCATGTGCCCTGACCAGGAATTGAATGGTGACCTTTTGCTGTGCGGGACGATGCCCAACCAACTGAGCCACACCGGTCAGGGCGAGTGTCTGTCCTTTTGAATCAAATTTCATGAATAGTTGTTTTGGAGCAAAGAGCTGCCACCCTCATGTCCTGTTCCACACTAGTGTTTGCCCAGTACTTGAGTTTTTAGCACACCAGCCCTGGAAAACCAGCTTTGCAAAGGTGTGATGTCATCGAAAGGAATGTGGTGCGATCTCATGTTGAAACTGTGGACTACTTCAAGCGCTGGCTTGCACGGTGTCCTGCAAAATGTCCAGGACCTCTGTGGTTCCCTCAGAAATGTAAAGCAGCCTGCCCTGTCTCTTTTTCTGTGCAGACCGCCCCTCGATCCTCTCTCCCTTATTGTCCATAGTGTTTCATTCCCATTTCCTGCTGCTCACGCTTTTTTAGGAAGTAGAGCTGGTGGAGAAAGGGGCCTCTGGGTGCAGAGGGGTGCTCGTGGAGTCTCCAGCCTTTTGGAGAAAACCCTGCGCTTCCATGCAGCCCTGGCTGGCCTGTCTCAGTAAGTGTCAAGAAGTGTATTAGGGTGCCTGGCCTCTTCAGTGTGTCACTAGCGGACTACTTATTTTCCATTTTCTCAATTTTGTTGCTATCTCTCATCTGCAGTTCCTTCTTGTAGTCCTTTTTGGATCTGTGCATTTTTTAGTCCTTTCTGTCGTTTGGTGGGAGTGAAGGTAACACCTGTGTGACTTGCCGTGTTTAGACTGGGAGAAGTTGTTCAATCTTGGTGAACTTGTATTTACAGATCTGTAAAACATGGGTGATAATATCCAACTTGCAGGTGATTTGAAGGCGCTATATGCCTAGCAGATATTTAGTAAACAGTGGTAGCTCATGTTATTCCTGCCATAGCATTTGTTATGTGAGCAAACAAGGCACTAGCAGTAGGCTAGGGAGGTGGACACATTTCTTGTGTGGTGAATAAAGTGGGTAAGACAGAAGAAGAAAGAGATGTTTTTAAGAAGAGATTTTATAAATGGGGACAATTATTAGCTTGGTTTTAGAGATGTTGAATTTCAATGCCATCAGAGTACCAGGGGGAACATATTATAAAAGGGGTTGGAATTCTTGCCTGGCCCCCAAGGGGTAGGAGGGCGGAGGTGAATTTAGTTTAGAAAGCACTGGTTTTTATATCCCAGGGAGATATGGTTTGGAAAGACGAAAGGGCTTCAGCCTTGCCATGTACCAACGTTAAGAGCTTGTTAGAAAAGGGAGCCACCTGGTTGCAGAGAGCTAAGGGGGTAAAGGGGAGAGAAGGTGGAACTTATTGTCAAGGGTAGTTTTATGGACGATTAAGTAGGAAGCATTTTCAAGGTCACTGCTGGGCTGCAGCTGCGGCTGAGTCTGGCTAAGACTGGAAGGTCTTATGCCTCCAGCTAGAGGGTGACACTTTGCAAGAGTCTGTCCCAGTTGGGCCTCCAACTTATTGCCTTATTTGTTTAAAAAAAAAAAATGCTTGCTTAGGGGCTTGGTATGTGGTTGTTGGCAATGCATTTTATGGTGGGGTCTTGAATGCAATGATAAAATTTAAATGAAAACAAGCCCAGAATTACAGGTTTCTTTACTTTCACAAAACGGAATTGAAATACGTGGTACAAAAAAAAAGTGGTAAGATTATTTTTAAATGAAATGGACAGAATAAATATTCAGTTTAACTTTCCGTCTGTGATGATTTCACAATAAAATCCTAGTTTCCTTTTAAAAAACCAAACTAACAAAAAAATGCCGCAGTACCCTTTTGAGATTTAATGTCATGTACATCCAGGCACTGGCTACATCTGAGAGAATTGACTGTCTAACAGGTGGGCTTCCGGTGAGGACACCGGTTTACCGTGAGGGCGTTTTCTAGAAGCATACCTTGTGAAGTCCTAAGAGAAGCACTTTTCCCTTTATTCATTTTGAGGGTACATATGCCTTAAGCCACATAGATGAGGCCTGAGGAGAAGCCTTTGCACTGGCCATTAGGAGTTGTTTGGTGACTTCTGCATGTATAGCAGTCAGGGAATGAAGTTGGGAGCCTATGTGTGGTGAGCAGAGCAGAGTAGAGGGTTGATGCGGCGTAGACGTGAAATGGGTAGTGACGGCACAGGAAGTTGAGGGTTGGAAAGCTTTTTGTAAGCCAAGTCAGCTTCATTCCCTTAGAGGGGGGCAAACAGGCATCAGTGTTGGAGAAGTGGGATGAAGTGAACTTTCTGGCTACTCTTCCGTTCTCATTTTGACCTGGTGACACCTTTTCTGCAGAATGGGAACCTTTCATCAAGCTGTCCTCTTGAAATGTATCTTGGGAAATTTGCACTTACTTAATTTCTCTAACAGCCAAGAAGTTCCATTTTGCTGTGGCTTTGTGCCTCGAGGGCAGTGTTTGTATACTAACCCTTTCCCGAATTTATTTGGAACTTCTCCAGGCCTTACACTTTTTTGCTCTAAATTAAAGACATCTAGTTTCTTATCTAACTCGAGAGGAGGCAGAGCCAATATTTCCTTAAGTTACAGCAGATCATGTTTAATTAGTGTTCTAACATGTGTATTTGAATTCATTTCTTTTACAATGCATTCTTCCTGAAATAACAGTCTAATTCCCAGAACTATATTCCTATATTGTGATCTTTATCTGGTTTTTTTTGCATTTTAGTTCTGCCCCCCAAAATGATACATCATACATTTAATGGTACATTAAACAGCTCAACTCTTTTCTTTATGGACAAACATTTTAAGTGCCTTTTATAGGTAAGTGTCTTCTTATAGGTAGATATCTTCACGCTTGCTTCTTTTAAGGACCCCGTTAAACACAACAGAAAACAAAACATCTTTACTTCCAGGGTTAGCAGTTTCCCCTGAGTCTGTTCACTGAACCATCACAGCTCATGGTTGTAATATTAATAAAGTCTCATGACTGGGGGAGAGAACGGGAAATAGTGATGCCAAGTAAAGATGAAAGTTTTGAGAGTGCTGTGAACTACACAAATGGATCACATGTAATATATGAATGATGCAGACATGTACTGACCATTTCTTGGAGGTCCAGATTCCTGTAAGAATCTGATGAACCCTTTTTGACTCTTTCCAGAGAAAAGCTGAAGCTCACATGCTTCCATCCGTAGCGCATCCTTATTTCACATGCGGTTCCAGGTGCATTTTTCCCTTGCAGCTCCTTCACGGACTACCAGTTAAGCACACTGTGTATGTACACGGTCCAATATGTACTCATGTACCAATGTAAATTTAAACTAGCTGAAATGAAATGAAATGAAAAATTCAGATCCTCAGTTGGACCAGCCACATTTCACAGGCTCTGTAACCACGCGAGGTTAGTGGATACCGTATTGGACAGCACAGCTCTAGAATGTTCCACCACTGCTGTCAGATATTGCTGGTCTTTGTTTTCAGGATAGTTGAAGATCTGTTGGGTTGGCCAAAAAGTCCATGTGGTTTTTCTCTGTAAAAGAAAAGACACGTTTTTCATTTTCACTAATAGCTATTGACTTGGATATTTTGAGTATGTCAGCTCTCTCCCGCTATTGGCATCTCGTGGGTAGGGGCCAGGGGTGCTGCTAAACATCTTCCAATGCATGAGACAGCCCCGCAGCAAAGGATTATTTGGCCAAAATGGCAATAGTACCAAGAAACTTCACAAACCACTTTTGACATGATCAATCAATCACAGCACCTTCTCCACACACTGTACAAATCTTTTTTTGCATTTCAGTTGCGTCTTTACCTCTCTTGAAATAATAAAGCATAATATGCCCAAAATGTTGCATATTTTCTTCCATCTTCAATATTAAAATGGCTGCACAAAAATTCACCAATTTTGATAAGTTTTTTTTTAAATGCTCACTGATATGACAGCTGTCACAATACAATCCAAGACAACTTTCAAATGAAGTCAGGGACAGCTAAGCACTATTAAAGCCTTCGTACAGAAAAAACTAAATGAACTCCTGGCCAACACAACAGTTCCTTAAGCAAGTCTGTTTTTTCCTCTTCTGTTTCCCACTCTCTCCACAACTGTTAATGATTAGTTAGTAAACCCAGCCACAGACATGCCTTGTTTTAAGCAACATTGTGAGTATGTATTTCCTAAAAGTTTAATTATATGACTCATCTCCTCAAAAGAAACATAATGAAACGAGTTCTTTAAATACTGTAGGTTGAGCTGCTCTGATGTGATGGGTGGTTTAATTTCAGTTTTTCCCTTCTCTAGCTGTCTCTGTGAGGTAATGCTCAGTGAGCCTCTGGATAATTGATTTCATCTGTCAGGTTGTGCCTCCAAGTTGGTCCATTCCATTGGTATTTCGTTTAATTCTTCCTCCCCGACCCCGTCCCTGGCTGACTTCTGGTAGTAGAGATAGGCTTAATGACTTCCTCGACTTGCTTCTTGCTCATACATTTCAGCAGGACAATCGCAAAGACTTAGAAACAAAGAGCGGAACTAATGAGGCTAAGCGAGACACACCTGTATTAAGATATTATAAGGAAGTAAGTACAGCTCCAGTGAAAAGTGAAATAATTTAGAGATTATCCATGTTTTTATTTCCTTGGTTAGTTTCTTTGAGCCTCAGTTTCTTAATCTATGAAATGAAATTAGCGGTATGCCTCTAACTAGGGCACTCAGGGTGAATGCAAAAGGAATGCATGATTTTGAAAAAAAAAATGTGTCCCTAAATTTATACCAGGTGTGATAAATTCAATTTAAGTGTTTGGAAGTAAGAAGTAGTCAGAGGCCACAGAGTATGTGTTTCAAAATCTGAAATTTTGAGAAAGTCAGTATATAAGCCCAGCCTGCTCTCCCTGTGGCTGCTTGTAAGAGGAATGTTGTTGTTTTCAACCACCAGCTCCCTGTTGCAGTCAGTAGTACTTATTTTAAAGTGCTTTTCTTATTAGACTTGCAAGTAAGAATCGATTTTTTTTGGTCTCTTCCCTCTCATTTTAATAGACCTTAAAAATAGAATGGGGGAAGAACGGATTGATTAGAGAAACAAAGAATTGTAAGTATGGAAAGTACAAGTGGAAAAATAAAAATAGAATAACAAGAATAAAGGAGGAAGTAATTTACTTTGTTCTCAGTTTAGCACCTCTTTGGTACCTCACCACATGTAAAGCTTGGTTTGCTAAAAGATGTTGCAGAACAATGAAAGAAGAAACGAATGATGGCATTACGTATTGTGTGTCCTTCCCAGGGAGTCGAACAGACTCATACACAACTGACTGGTTAGAGCGTAAGTGAATGAGAGCGGCAACAGAGGTGGAAATGATTAGGGCAAAGAGAAAGATTCCGCAGGGGAGGTACAGGCTTCTTGAGTGAGGGGTCTAAACTAGGCCTTTGGAGGTGTAGGGAGGGGCCTCCCATGCCAAGATAAGGGCCTGATCAAAGGCAGGACAGTAAATGCCTGTGATAGGTTTGGGGATGGTGACTTGTAGGGATATAATTGGGACAGGCTTGTGAGGTTGGATAGCTCTTTGAATGCCATGCTCAAAATCCTGTATAATAAAAATAATGAAGAAATACATGGGTTTAGCTATCTGTAAGAATGGAGACAATTAGATCTATGACCAGTAAAAATGTCTATCTTTTTTAAAAAAGATTTTATTTATTTACTTTTAGATAGGGGAGAAGGAAGGGAGAAAGAGAAACATCCATGGGTGGTTGCTTCTCATGCGCCCCCTACTGGGGACCTGGCCTGCAACCCAGGCATGTGCCCTGACTGGGAATTGAACTGGTGACCCTTTGGTTCACAGGCTGGCGCTCAATCCGCTGAGCCACACCAGCCAGGGCAAGATGTCTGTCTTTAATTAAATTAAATATTCCTGTTAAAGATTTCTCCATGCTTGGGTCTGACTCCCTCTTGGTTTATTGTGGTGTATGGCTCTGGAAACCAGCAAGGGGTCCAAGGAAGGCCAGAGGAAAGGCTACTACCGATAAACTATCCATAAACAATTGATAGTGCAAGATAAAAGTCCACAACAGAAGAATTGGAAAAGTGGTATTATGAAAAGGAAAGGGTTGACATACGGTGCTCTTTGTATCTTTAGTTTCGAGGTATCCGCTGGAAACATGGTTCATTTTCCTTCCTGCCAGTGACCTACTTATCCAGGTTCCCATTGAGATCAGTGTGTGCCATATAGGTGTGTTGGTGCCAGCACATGGTACTGTAATCCTAAAATAGTATCTGTTATGCTTGTAACTGGTTTATGTAAAAGGACAATGCTGCAGTGACAAGGAGATTATTTGAGGCTCTGTGTAAATCTAATGTTAGGGTCTTTTTGCTAATAAGACCTTAGGCCATATATGTGTGTGTCCATAAATATATCTAACTCACCATAAACTCCATCTTTCTAGTATACGGGGTCTGTCCAGAAGGTATCCAGCCATGTAATATGAAAAATGGAGACATTTATCGAAGGAAGACACAAGGTACAAGAAACACTGCACATAGGACAATGACACCTCAGTCCCCTTCAAAGTAGGCACCTTGGGACCTCACACAGCTCTCCCAATCACCACCAGCTGCCCATGTTGTATTTTCCTGAATCTCGTCGACAGTCTGCAATCTCTTCCCTTTCAGAGGTGATTTTGGTTTTGGGAAAAGCCAGACGTGGTAGGGCGCCAAATCTGGCCTGTAGGGAGGCTGAGTCACCTGGGTGAGTGGATGTTTTGCAAAAAAAAACCTGCATGACATGTCATACGGGAGCCAGCGCATTGCTGTGATGAGCTGCCAACCAGCAGGTGCCCATAGCTGCAACCTTCTGAATGATTCAAATAGTTTCCATGGAGGAATGTTCAAGCTTAACGCAAAATTCGATGCGGGTTTGTTGCTCTACTCAGTGACTAGTACAGTGAAGTCATCATTGTTTACGTATGTGCATTCCAGTCCACTCTCCTTGACTGCCTCGGGGTTAGGCAAACCTTTCTTGTTATAGCAACAGTAGTTGGCCTTTTCTCAGACCTCATATACAATTCAGTGGTTTTTAGTATATTCACAAAGTTGTGTAGCTGCCCCCACTCTCTAATTCCAGAAAATGTTCACCTTCCCCCCAAAAGAGACCTTGTACTCATTAGCGGTCACTCCCTGTTTATGTCCCCTGCCCCGACATTCCCTGAAAGCGCAGATCTGCTTTCTGTCTATGGATTTTCCTATTGTGAACATTTCATACAAATTGAATTATATATGTGGCCTTTTGTGTCTGGCTTCTTTCACTTATTATAATGTGTTGAGGGTTCATCCATGTCATAGGATCAGTACTTCATCCCTCTTTATGGCTGATTAATCTCACATTGTATAGATATGCCTATTATCCATTTATCAGTTGATGGACATTTGGGTTGTTTCTGCCTTAGGACTATTATGAATAATGCGGCTATAAACATTCACAAATATGTTTTCATGTGGACGTGTATCTGCATTCTCTTAGGTATGTGCCTAAGAGAGGAATTGCTGGGTCAAATGGTAACTCTATGTTTAACTTTTTGAGGAACCATCAGGCTGTTATTCATTATCATCGCATCCTTTTACATTCCCATCAGCAGTGTATGAGGGTTACAGTTTCTCCACAACGTTTTCAACACTTGTTAGGATCTGTCTTTTTGATTTCTAGACATCCTAGTGTGTGTGAAGTGATGTCCCGAAGTTTTTATTTGCATTTCTCTACTGGCTATTGATGTTGACCATTTTTGGCTAATTTTGAAGTTGGGTTATTTATTTGTTTTTTTTTTTTTTGTTTTTTTAAAGATTTTCTTTATTTGTTTTTAGAGAGAGGGGAAGGAGGGAGAAAGAGGGAGAGAAACACTGATGTGCTGGAGAACCATTGGCTGGTTGCCTCTTGCATGCCCCCAACTGGGGGCCTGGCCCACAGCCCAGGAATGGAGCCTGTAGCCTCTCGGTTCGCAGGCCAGCGCTCAGTCCACTGCACCACGCCAGCCAGGACAGGCTATTTATACTTTTTATGGATTAGTCGTAAGACTTCTTTATATATTCTGGATACAAGTCCCTTATCAGATATTTGGTTTCCAAATATTTTCTCCTATTCTGTTTGTTGTCTTTTCACTTTCTTGGTAGTGTTCTTTGAAGCACAAAAGCTTTTAATTTTGATGAAGTTCAATTAATTTATTTTTTTTGTTGGTTATATTTTTGGTGTCATATCGAGTTATTTTTAATATAGTCAGAGTTGTAGAACAGTTTAGGAAACAGTTGTTCCTGAGGTCTGGTGCATAGCCGCATGTAAAGAAAATGTAAAAGAAGATGATTTTGCCCTGACTGGTATGGCTGGTTGGCATCGTCCCATCGACCAAAAGGTCTCCAGTTCGAATTCTAGTCAGGGCACAGGCCTGGGCTGTGGGCCAGGCCCCTGGTTGGGGGCGTGTGAGAGGCAACCAATTGATGTTTCTCTCACACATCAGTGTTCTCGCCGTTTCTTTCTCCCTCCTTTTCTCCCACCTTTCCCCTCTCTCTAAAAATAAGTAAATCAATAATCTTAAAAAAATAAAAGGTTTCCATTTCACTTAATTGCGGCATTCAGTCAAGCTAGACTTTAACTGAAAAATGAAGATATTGATCCATTTTCATACAGTTTTGATATTTTTAAAAAAGGTATGACTTTGCCACCAAATCACAACTTTGAAGATTGAACTTGGTTTTGATTATTTCAGGTTTTCTTGAGGACTTTAATATAAATCTGTAAGCTTTTATATGTTGTGATGACGGTGTGCCTGCTGCTTGGGTTTATGACTCAACAGTATATTTCTGTAGTCCCATGTTTCCCTATAGACATGTAGGTCACTTCCAGAAATCCTTCCTTGGTTTCTAAGGCCCTGCCTACTCCAGGCCTGCCTTCAGTCCCATCCACACAGAACTTTCCTCTCTCTCCGGACTCCGGGTGCTCGGGCCTCCCCTGGACTCGCCCAGAGCATGCTGGGCTGCCTTGGCAAGATGTTGGCCTGGGCTGGTTCCTCTTCCTGCTTCTGGCTCCCTCCCCTTTCTCACCGTTTTCTTCTGCCACTGAGCTCAGCTTGTAGTCAAACCCACATTCCCTGGGTCAGATCCACTTACAGGGAAGCAGACCTTGGTGAGGCTGTGTTCTAAGTCCACACGTGGCGAAAGTGATCGCTGAGACATTGCTTTGGGACAGCCTACGCTGGAAACTGGTGTGTAGTCTCTCACTAACACCTTTGAACACAGCCAGTTTGCCTCCGGCATCGGAAGTTACCGCTTTTTCTTTGACCGAGTGGCAGGTGAAGTAGCTGGCTATGTCACAGAATCGTGGTGTAGGAAATTGACACCGTCCCCCCATGGGCGGAATCACCCACAGCTCTGGGATAGTCCTGAGATGCTCGGGCAAGAGGCAGGTTTACACCTTGCATCTGTCACCAAGGGAGATGCTGGGTAGAATCCCCTGTACTGTTGAGGTAGTTCTTCGATTTTTGATTGAATGAGAATAGGTGTATTTTATACCAAGTACAGACTCTCATTTGTAGGATTCGCCACAGTTGTAATGCCAAGGCTTTGGATCATTACCTCCTCCTCTACCAGCTCCCTGAGACTGGGTATGGGCTTGCACCCTCAGCACCTGGCGCACAGTAGGTGCTGAGACTGGGGGTGGCTTCCATCCTCGGTGTCCGGCACACAGTAAGCACTCTCGAAGTGCTTGTGGAAAAACTGCTTTCCCACCTCCGGGGTGATACTTTGTAGAGTTCTACAAACATTTGCTTGATGCTTCATTTAAAACATGTTTAAGCTATTAAAACTCGAATAAAACGTAGGTACACTCAGATGTGCTTTATGCTACATACCAATGGATCGCCTGCTGTCTGGTCAACTTCATTTTGTGCAGATCTTGAAATAAAGTGAACAGTTGAAAGACTGGTCAATAAGCATTGCAACTGCTTATTTTCATTGTACCCGTGACAGCAACAGGAAAACCCTCAGAAATAAATGCCAAGGCACCTGAGCCTAGTGGGCTGAGTGCTGGGGTCTAGAGAAGTGTGCCACATTTTTTTAAAAGTAATTTCCACCTTTTACTAGCTGCCTGACTTTGAGCAAGGTGTGCCACTTCCCCGAGTCAGTGTCCTCGTCTGCAGTGTGGGGGATAAAGAGAGACTTGTGAGGAATGAATGTTCTGAAGCAGAGTAAGTGGCTCTTAGGGCTTAGTCAGTGCTGGCGTTGTTGTTGCCACAGGCACACCTCATGTTATTGCTCTGTGCTTTATTGCACTTTGAAGATAGTGCAGGTTTTCACAAATTGAAGGTTTGTGGCAACCATTAGCAAAAGGAGTGTGACTCGCTGAAGGCTCAGAAAATGGTTAGCATTTTTTAGCAATAAAGTAATTTTTAATTAAGGTATGTACATTGGTTTTTTAGACATGATGCTATTGCACACTTAATATACACATTATGGTGTAAACGTGACTTGTCTGCACTGGGAAACCCCCAAAATTCATGTTACTTGATCTATTGTAACATTCACTTTATTGTGACGGTCTGGAACTGAACCCTCCATATCTCTGAGGTATGCCTGTATTATTACTACTATTTTATCCTTAACTCCAAAATATCAAGGCTTTGGAGTCTCATTGTTTTCATTGATTGAATTGGTAAGTTAAGAACTGCTGTATGTAAGTCCCACAAAAATGCCCTTTACTTTCAGGGAGGCAGGGGCTTGAAACCATTGCTTTAGACAGAGAGAGGCTGGTGCTTTAGCACAGGGAAACCTTCCCATTGAGTTTCATCTCTAGGGCTGGGAGCCTTTGGCTTCCCTCGTCTGCCTGCATAATCCTATTTGTTCCACCTGGAACTCGCACTGAAATTTGACTGAAGAAATGGCCATAAAAGAAACCTTTCTGTAACACTGCCAGTAAAGATTTCTTCCTGTATTCCCTCCACAGAAACTTCCCGCACTCCTATGATGAGCCTGGCACAGTGCTGAATCTCTCTCCTCGTTGTCTGCATCTGGAGTGAGTCTTTCCAAGAGTTCAAGAGGTAGGTGCTGTTGACACCATTGTCCTGTGAGCTTCCGGATGTCAAGTGGATTGCCCGGGGGTCAGTGTTCTCGGCCTTCGACACCAGGAACCACTTCTCTTTTCTGATAGTGGCTTGTATTTGGTTTACCAGAAAGTTTTCACCTTGGCCGTGGCTGTCCAGAAAGAAGCTTCATGACACTTTTTGCTGCCTTAGCCCGAGTTTTCCTGCGTCCAATTTGGGCCCTTCCCTCTTTGGCCCTTCCTGTTTCCTTCTTTGTGTTAGCATTATTTTATTCTCTGGAATGTGATTAGTCTAAGCCACCAAAAATTTGGGCAAATGTTGAAGAGTGAATGAAATATTTTACATTTCATCTTAACAAAATTTTATAGCCGTCTGAGTGAAACTTGGAAAAGAAGAGTAGGCAAGTAAAATACTTCTAGAAAAAAACAATCATTAAAGTGTAGTATTTGACTCCAGGAGTTTTATGCTGAAAAAGGTCATGGGCAGCTTTCAGGTGTAATTTCCCCTTTAAATTAAGAATTTAGCCCTGACTGATGTGGCTCAGTTGGTTGGGCATCATTCTACAAAGCAAAAGGCTGCTGGTTCGACTCCCGGTCAGGGCACATGCCTGGGTTGCAGGTTTAGTCCCCGGTTGGGGTGTGTGTGAGAGGCAACCGATGGATGTTTCTCTCTTACATTGGTGTTTCTCTCCTTCTCTTTCCCTTCCCCTTTCTCAAAAAATAAATAAAATCTTTAAAGAAAAAAAAGAATTTAGCCTTGGTTGGAGTGGCTCAGTGTATTGAGCATTGGCCTGCAAACCAGGGGGTTGCTGGTTTGATTCCCAGTCAAGGCACATGCCTGGGTTGCGGGCCAGGACCCCAGTAGGGGGTGCTCAAGAGGCAACCATACATTGATGTTTCTCTCCCTCTCTCCCTCCCTTCCTTTCCCCTCTTTCTAAAAATGAATAAATAAAATCTTTAAGCCAAAAAGAATTTAGCTGCTAATGGGAAGTCACATCTTTCACATTTTAATTCTTGTGTTTACTCTTAAAATTATGGAAACAGATTGAATGTACATTGCTGAGCTGAGCTTTCTAATTTTTTCTTTGCAGATGATGATATTTGAACTGAACAATTAAGGTCAGGTTTATGACCTATGTAGTATGCTTTTCTTATTCAAATTTCCTTATAGAATTTAGTTGAATTGCTAAAATTGTATTTTAACCTTGGTGAAGATTGTTGCGTTTGAGCAATCATTCCAAACTGGATTATAAAAGACTTGACATTATATTGTAAGGTAAGTTCAGAAAATAAGGTAGTAGGATATTTTTATTCATTCAACTTATACTAAAGACGTTTTGAAGGATTTTACTGTTTACAAAAGAAAAAGGAGACATTTTAAATGTCTGTAAACTGATTATGGCTATGTTAATGTATAGATTCCATGAAACTTTTTGTTAGATGTCATTGGGACATGAGATGGTTTATACAATCACCTATATCACCAGGTATGTTTATACAAAACACTCCAGTTAGAATCAGAGAGGTGTGTGTATATTTGTTGTTTTAGTCAATGCCAGCATACTCCCGAATAGGTAGGATATCTGGAAGGCCCCAAATTTTAGATGGGAAACAATAGCATCGTGCCCTAATTCCTGATATGTGAGTCTAGCATTCTGCAAATTCGGTTGGTCAGAATAATGTCACAAACTAGGAAATCCCACATGATGAAAAAAGAAAAGAACCATCAGTATGCCTTGATGAAGTTGTAAACGACAGATCCCAGGGAACTTCTAAGACTATATTTGGTAGACATGTGCAGCCAGTCATCTGAGTGGAGGTCGTTAGATTGCATACTCTGGTGTGCAATTTGATATAGAGAATTTAACACTTCAAGGCTGTACAATGAAACTTTATATCTGGTAAGGCAGTTATAAACCTATTAAAATACTGGGATACACGATGGACTAGAATTATGCACATCTGTTACACAACCTGGTCCTTTTGTGTTCGCATAGCGTAAACATTGTGTGAAAGGAACAACCTGGGGGCAGGGGCTGCTGGGGACGGTTCCCCGTGTTGGCAATGACCACGCCGAGCCGTTCGGAGGGCGCAGCTGTCAGTTAGTGGTGAGTTAGGTGGAGCGGGCTGGGATCACCAGCAGAGGAACAGTCTGTGCCAGGGCGAAGGCAAGGGAAAGTGTGTGCGCCTTGCAAGTGGAGTTGAATTTCAGCAGCATCTGACCGCGCTTTTCCGAAGGACTGAAGCCAAGAATGGGGAGCAGGGCCAAGTGTCTTGCCTCCGAAGTTGGACTTGGATTTGCATCTGTGGAGAACTACTGAAGAATGTTAAGGAGGGGGCATTCAACAGCTCCTTTCCCTAAGTCAGAATAGTTGGTGTGCTTTCTTGGTTTTGTTTCTCCTTTTTCTGTTAGTTGAAGTTATTTAAGCAAGATTGCAGAGAATTAAACAAAGGGACCTGTTTAGTCCATTGTTATGTAAGGCAGGAAATTAAAAGGCTTGAGACTGTTTCAGTGTCCTCTTCAACATTTAGTCTGGGCATTGGGCTAAGTGATCCATTGGCAGTCAGAACTCTCCAAGAGGTATGCACCCTAACTGCTTTTATTGACCAGTTTAAATTGTATTAATTATTAGTGGTAATTACTATAGTCCTAATTGAAAAGAGCCAGTAGGAGTCAGGGACAAGTTGCTACAGGTTTTGCCAGAACAGTATACAGCATGTATTTGGGAATACAGAATTCTTGCACGTTATAGGAAGTGTTCAGTTACATTACACTGGGTCACATTTGCATATAACCAGGAGATAGTCAGATAATGCTTACTGCAGTGATTCTGCAATTCATCCTAGTAACACCACAGCTATTGTTTATGTCTTTATTACCTTCCCATTGAGGGATTCCTAACGTCTACTCTCATGTTCAAGGTGTAATTACTGTTTTTATTCTGGAGCCGTGCTGTCAAATATAGCTGTTGGCCCTCTCAATATGGCTATTCAAATGAGTTCAAGTTAAACACAGTTTAGAATTCAGTCCCTCACTCCCCACAGCCCTATGCCAAGTGCCCCGCAGCCACTTGTGGCTGGTGGCTGGTGGTTGCTGTGGGACGGACACCGGCGGTCGAGGCTGTGGCCACCACTGCAGCAAGTTCTGTTAGTGCTAGTGGAAAGCCTGTCTTCTCTCATCACCTTTAATATGCTAAACTCCTTATTATTGACACATTTATAGATTAAGTGATATAATGTGATTCAAAGTGACTGGGGAGAAGGGAGAATTGGGAGTTAAGGAGGAGATAGGATTTACCGTAAGTTGATAATCGGTGAAGGTAGGTTTAAGGTCCATGGGGCATTATTTTATTATTATTATTATTATTCAGAAATTTTATATATGTTTGAAATATTCCATAATAAAGAATTAAAACAGGAGCTTAAATAGGGACAACACTTAGAAGCGGCCGTCTGTAAATGGGCAGCTGAAATCCCTCCCGCCAGGCTGGTGCCTGGAGTGTAGGAGAGTGTTTAATCCTGCCCCACGGTTTCCCCTGAGGGGTATGTTTTTATTTAAGGTGTACTTGATTCCCCCTCGAAACTCACAAGTAACAACAGCACAGGCTCCCACATGTTAAGTTGGAACTGCCCAAATGAGTCTTGTGGGTAGAATGTGCTATATTACAATATTACATTAAAAATTCCGCGCCCTGGCCTGGTAGCTCAGTTGGTTAGAGCGTTGTCCCGACGCACCAAGGCTGCGAGTTTGATCCCTCACCAGGGCGCACACAAGAATCAACCAATGAATGTGTCAATAAAGTGGAACAGCAAATTGATGTTTCCTTCCCTCCCCCTTCCTCTCCCCCTCTCCCCCCTTCTCTTTCTCTCCCTCCCTGCCTCTCTCGAAAACCAATATAAAAAATAAAATATAAAAATCCCATTGCTACTGACATGCAATTTTGGCAAACTCAAAGTAGTGTTCCTAATGAAGAGAATGGAGTTCATTTACTCGGTGTTTGGCTTGTTCTTGTTCACTGCCAAATCCGTCAGCTTCTGTCTCTGGTCTCCCGGTTACCAGCTCCTATGGTGACAGCCCTGGAAGAGAAGAAGTGGGTGTCCTTGAGAAAACCCCTGGCAGGAGGGGAAAGCCATCGGGAACACTGTCACTGTGTCACCAAAGGCTGTTTGAAGTTGTCACAGAGACTTGCCTACTTCAGTCTCCTACTGCGTCTCTAACAAATGGTGGCAGGGCTCTTTTGTGAGTAGAGAGAAACGGCTGAGAGCAAGGTGCTGGGGGTCAGACTTGGCCTTGAGTGCCGGCTTCCCTGAGCTGAGACCCGGAGGAGGGGAAGAGGGAGCCCTCACCAGCCGTCGCGGGGGTGATGGTGGACTGTGCCCGCTGCGTGGTGGAGTGCTCCCGAGATGGCAGCTCTCACACAGGTTGTCTCTGCAGAAAGTCATCGGGGCTCTGCGTTTATTTCCCTTAAATGCCGATATGCATAGAGTCCTGTAGAGCAGAGCACAGGTCGAAGGGAATGTAACGGTACGTTTTTATTTTACAGGGTTCTGAAGTCAAAGATCTTGAGATTAATAATGGCAGGAAAATCATCACTTTTTAAAGTAATTCTCCTTGGAGATGGTGGAGTTGGAAAGAGTTCTCTCATGAACAGATACGTGACTAATAAGTTTGATGCCCAGCTCTTCCATACCATAGGTGTGGAATTTTTAAATAAAGAGTTGGAGGTAGATGGACATTTTGTCACCATGCAGATTTGGGACACGGCTGGTCAAGAGAGATTCCGAAGCCTGAGGACACCCTTTTACAGAGGTTCTGACTGCTGCCTGCTCACTTTTAGTGTCGATGACTCTCAAAGCTTCCAGAACTTGAGTAACTGGAAGAAAGAATTCATATACTATGCAGATGTAAAAGAGCCCGAAAGCTTTCCTTTTGTGATTCTGGGTAACAAGATTGACATAAGTGAACGGCAGGTGTCGACAGAAGAAGCCCAAGCCTGGTGCAGGGACAACGGCGACTACCCTTACTTTGAAACCAGTGCGAAGGATGCCACGAATGTCGCAGCGGCCTTTGAGGAAGCAGTTCGAAGAGTGCTTGCCATGGAGGATAGGTCCGACCACCTGATTCAGACAGACACTGTCAGTCTGCACCGAAAGCCCAAGGCGAGCTCCTCTTGCTGTTGATCATTAGAGAGGTTGCCCCATCATTCTAACCAACTCACACGTACATGCAAATAAACACGGGGGGAGAAGAGAATTAGCCTTTGCAGCAGCGGATCATCTACTCATACAATTCAACTAATCATATTGCTGCTTCATGATTGGGTGGGGGAAGGGACACACCACTCGCAGAAGAGCCTATGTACTCAGTAATGACACCTTACATTTATACATTGTAACGGTGGGCGAATAACATGTAATTTAAATATGTAAGTTACAGTGCTAATAGATGACCAAGACTTTCATTATGATTAAAACACAACACTTGAATATTCTAGAAATATTGCTCTTTTTCCTGGGAAAATGGAGAACTACTTTTTATATATGTATATTTTTATGTAATTAGCATTCTATTCCTGGTTCGGGGGTAAACATTTCCTAAAGCAATAATGTTAGATATTAAAGATTAAAATTGAATGCATTTGCACTGCAGTGATTTGATTATTTCGTCATTCTCTTCGAAATCGTGTACACGTTTGTTCTACATATCACAATTGATCCCGCCAGTAACCGCTCGTCATTGGTGTGCCACGCGTTCACCACACCCCCTCCCCCAACCCCAGAAGCCAGTTTTATCACTATTAGAGACAATGGGGAGGACCGTATTTTGTGTGAAGGTAATGGAAGACTATTTGGTCCTGTATTTATCTAGTGTCTTCTCTTTCACTGAACATTGTTCAGTGACTCACTCGCAAGATTTTGCATCTTGCTGCGATGGCCAGACTCACTGATAAATCAAACTGTGGCCTTTCGTGGGTAAGGACACGTGCTGCCCATCCATGCCGATTCCGTCCTCCAGAGGCAAATCAGTGCCGAGGCCGAGTGTCAGCGAAGACGGGACCTGGCTATTGGAACGGCGGGGTTATCAAAGGACATGCTGGCGGGGTGGGGGTGGGGGGGCTGCGGGGTACAGTTTGGAAAACTAAACAGATATATTTTTTCCCCTGGCTCCATTCATTGGGAACCACTGAAAAAAAAAGAGTATGATTACAGTAAGCTAAGCTTTTGAAAATCTCATTTCCTAACAATTTGGCTATAAGCAAAACATTTTAACATTTTTATAATTTGAGGAAATTCAGTTCCTTCGTATTCTCAGGTCAGAGCTCTAGTTTTTATTCATGATCATCCCTCCACCCCCCAAACCTACTTTTCCATCCAAAACACAAAATAGGAACCCACCATTAACAAATTGGTGTATATTACATATTTTTTGTTTTGTTGAGAGGGCTTGCTTAAAATCAGAGATGTACTCATTGTTTTGTGACTTGTCCCTTGGTCAGTATATCTGGACACTTATAGTAGACCGCTCCTTCGTTTGTTAGCTGTGTGGATATCTAACAACTATTCAAACCTTCCTCCCTCGATAGACATGGAGCAGTAATTAGGAAAGTGCCAGTTCCCACCGTGGTCGATATTGTTTCTACATAACATGGAAAATCGGGGCAACAGTGAAGCATTCTACACGTCACATGTTTCAAAATGCTCAGGCACAAGGGACATAGGTCCCTCTGCCACCCAGTTCGTCTCCCTGGAGATATTGTGTCAGTTTCTGGGGTATCCATCTGGATATTTAGTACATATGGGAAACATATTGTTTTAGTTTGCTAGGTTGCCATAACAAAATGCAGATTGTGTAGCTTCAGCAGTGGGCTTTGCTTTTCTCACTGTGCCGGAGGCTAGGAGTCCCAGATCACGGTACTGATTGATAGGTTTAGTTTCTCCTGAGGTCTCTCCCTCCGGCTTGCACAGGACCTTTCCTCTGTGGCGTTCCCCACCCCTTATCGATGTCCAAATTTCCTCTCGTAGGAATCCACCAGAGTAGATTAGGGCCACCCGAAGGGGCTCATTTCAACTTAATCACCTCTTGAAAAGGCCCAGTCTCCAAATACAGCTGGAATCTGACAGTCTGGATGGGGGCTAGATCTCCAACATACGAATTTGGAGGGGAGGGGAACAATTAGGCCCATAACTTGTATGTGTAGGTATTTACAGAATACACAATTTTGGTACGTGTATAGATTGAACTAAAACCTTAGTGTTTTAAAAACTGTTAAGCATCTTTTCAACTAATCTATTTTCAGATAAATGCTTAAGGATTAGATTAGCTGGCATTCAAGAGGTCTAGGGCTGGAGAGCAAAACTGATCCAAGGAACAGGACTCCCTGTGTGTGCACAGGCTTACAGAAGGGCGAGTAATCCAGCTTCACGCGGTGACTGAAGGAGAGCTGGTGAACAGCGGCTAATACATCAAATGTGTTCCAACGGGACAGCCGAATAGCTTTGTCCTTCACAGAAACAGCAGCTGACTGATGGGAAAGCTCGGCACACAGCCGCAAAAGGTAGCTGCGAACTTGATTCTCTTGTGGAAAGTAAAAGGTGCTTTCCTTGGCCGGTATTACCTATACACGGGAAAACGAGAGTAGGGGACCAAAGCAGGGGGTGC
>PVKM010016215.1:0-27042 GCA_004027735.1 Carollia perspicillata
TTCCATGATCATTTAAACCCCTTATACATCCTCCCTCTGCAATCACCACACTGTTGTCCATGCCTATGGACCCCCTACCCTGTTAGCTGTCAGCCTGTGCTCTATCTATGAGTCTGTCTCTATTTTGTTTGTTAGTTCAGTTTCTTCATTAGATTACACATGTGAATGAGATCATATGGTATTTGTCTTTCTCTGACTGGCTCATTTCACTTAATATAATGTTCTCCAGATCCAGCCATGCTGTCACAAAGGGTAAAATTTTCTTCTTTTTTGCACACAAGTAGTATGCCATTGTGTAAATATCCCATAGTTGTTCTATCCACTCATCTACTGGTGAACAGTTGGTCTGCTCCATATCTTGGTGATTGTAAATAATGCTGCAATGAACACAGAGGAGCTTATGTTCTTTCAAATTAGTGTTTTGGGTTCCTTCTGATAAATTCCCAGAAGTGGGTCACTGGGTCAAAAGGCAGATCCATTTTTAACTTTTTTGAAGTATCTCCATACTGTTTTCCACAGTGGCTACACCAATCTGCATTCCCACCAACAACAGTGCAGAAGTGTTCCCTTTTCTCCACATCCTCACCAGCACTTGTTGTTTGTTGATTTATTGATGATAGCCATTCTGACAATTGTGAGGTTATATCACATTGTGGTTTTAATTTGTATTTTTTGATGATTAGTGATATTTAGCATCTTTTCATATGTCTGTCTACTGGCCATCTGTATGTCTTCCTTAGAGAAGTGTTTATTCAGGTCCTTTGCCCATTTTTTAATATTTTTAAAATACATTTTATTGATTATGCCATTATGGTTGTCCCATTTCCCCCCTTCATTCCCCTCCACCCTGCACACCCCCTCCCACCCACATTCTCCCCCTTTAATTCATGTCCATGTGTCATAAGTTCCTTAGCTTCTACATTTCCCACACTATTCTTGCCCTCCCCCTATTTTCTACCTACTGTCTATGCTACTTATTCTCTGTACCTTTTCCCCCCTCTCTCTCCCTCCCACGCCCCTGTTGCTAACCCTCCATGTGATCTCCATTTCTGTGGTTCTGTTCCGTTCTAGTTGTTTGCTTAGTTTGTTTCTGTTTTTGTTTTAGGTGTGGTTGTTAGTAATTGTGAGTTTGCTGTCATTTTACTGTACGTGTTTTTTATCTTCTTTTTCTTAGATAAGTCCCTTTAACATTTCATAAAATAAGGGCTTGGTGATAATGAACTCCTTTAACTTGACCTTATCTGAGAAGCACTTGATCTGCCCTTCCATTCTAAATGAAAGCTTTGCTGGATAGAGCAATCTTGGATGTAGGTCCTTGCTTTTCATGACTTGGAATACTTCTTTCCAGCCTCTTCTTGCCTGTAAGGTCTCTTTTGAGAAATCAGCTGACAGTCTGATGGGAATTCCTTTGTAGGTGACTGTCCCTTATCTCTTTCTGCTTCTAGGACTCTCTCCTTCATTTTAATCTTGGCTAATGTAATTATGATGTGCCTTGGTGTGTTCCTCCTTGGGTCCAACTTCTTTGGGACCCTTTGAGCTTCCTGGACTTCCTGGAAGTCTATTTCCTTTGCCAGAATGGGGAAATTCTCCTTTATTATTTGTTTGAATAATTTTTCCACTTGTCACTCTTCCTCTTCTCCTTCTGGTACCCTGTAATTTGGATGTTGGAGTATTTAAAGATGTGCTGGGGGTTCCTAAGCCTCTTCTCATTTTTTTTTTTGAATTCTTGTTTATTCATTCTTGTCTGACTGGATATTTCTTTCTTCCTTCTGGTCCACACCATTGATTTGAGTCTCAGTTTCCTTCCCATCACTATTGGTTCCCTGTACATTTCCCTTAATTTCACTTAGCATAGCCTTCATTTTTTCATCTAATTTGCAACCAAATTCAACAAATTCTGTGAGCATCCTGATTACCAGTATTTTGAATTGTGCAAATTCAAATTGTGATAGGTTGGCTATCTCTTCCCCGCTTAGTTGTATTTTTTCTGGAGCTTTGATCTATTCTTTTGTTTGGGTCATTTTTTTGTCTTGATGCACCAGTTACATATGAGGGTGGAGCCTTAGGCGTTCACCAAGGCGGGGTAACCCACATGGCTGCTTTGTGACAATTGTGTAGGGGGGGAGGGGTCCAAGTGGGAATAATGACTCTTGTTCCACTCTCTGTCAGCTCTCAGTCACTTCCCCTGCTTCCCACAAGCAAAGTGGGCCCTTCTGGTGCTAATTCCTGGGTGGGTGGGCTTGTGTATGTTCTAGGACCCTGTGGGTCTCTCCAACGTACTCTTGTGTGAGGCTGGGAGTCTCTCCCAGCACCCCAACCTCCACAGGTGTTTTCATTCCGAGGTTTGAGGCTTTATTTCCCTGTGCGGGGGCCCTGGGTTGTGTGGTCTGTCCCACTCCCCAGTTGTTTCTCCTGATTTATTTGCATGTGAATGTTGGATCACCCAGTCTGCAATCCGCCACCTCGCCTGTCTATCCACTGCTGCCTTGCTGGCCAGCTGCAGCCTTGTGTGCCCAGCTCCACAATCTGCTGCCCGGCTGGGTCCTCCAGCCACCGCCTTGCCAGCAGTCCTTTCTGCCTGGTTGCCTGTCTCTGCCCCTGCTACTGGTCTGGATGAATATCTCTTCTTTAACTCCTTGGTTGTTGGACTTCCATACAGTTTGGTTTTTTGTCAGTTCTGGTTGTTTGTTCTTAAATTGTTGTTGTCCTTCTTTTGGTTGTGTGAGGAGGCACAGTGTGTCTACCTATGCCTCCATCTTGGCCAGAAGTCCCCTTTGACTATTTTTTAATTGGGTTGTCTGTCTGTCTGTCTGTCTGTTTGTTTGTTTTTGGTGTTGAGGTTTGTAAGTACTTTATAATTTTTGGATATTAACCCCTTATTAGATGTATTGGCAAATATGTTCTCCCATTCAATGGGTTGTCTTTTTATTTTCTTAATGGTTTCTTTTGCCGTGAAAAACCTTTTTAGTTTGATGTAGTCCCAGTTGCTTACACTATAAGGCCATAATAATCAAAACAGCCTGGTACTGGCATAAAAAGAGATACATAGATCAATGGAACAGGACAGAGAGCCCAAAAATAAACCCAAACTTTTATAGTCAATTAATATTTGACAGAGGAAGCAAGCATATACATTGAATTTAATAGTTTATTCAATAAATGATAAATGGTGTTGGGAAAATTGGATATATATCTGCAGAAAAATGAAAGTAGACCACTTCTTATACCACATACAAGAATAGATTTGAATGAATTAAATACTTAAATGTTAGACCCAAAACCATAAAAATCCTAGAGGAAATCATAGGCATTAAAGGCTTGGACACTGGTTTTAGCAAATTTTTTTTCTGAAATATCTCCTCAGGAAAGAGAGAGAAAAGAAAACATAAAGGTTATTTTAAATAAAATATTTATGAAAAAATTAGGGCTTGTGATAACTATAGTATTTAAACATCTAGCATTTATTTAGTACCTATTATATGTTAATTAATATGCTTTTCCTGCATGACCTGTTATTTCTTCTATCCAATCTTAAAGGAAGTGTATGTATTGTTCCTGTTTTACCAAAAAGACAATAAAGCCAAGAGATTTAAAATAATCTCTTAAATTCACATGACTTGCAAATGTGGAAGACAAGATATCAAGATAAAAGTGTCTAATTTCCAAGTATTCTATCTTGATTACACATTACACTACCTTCCCTCCATTGGTACTGAACCTTGAATTTCAATGTTTGTAGTTCAAAATCAGTATTTTTTAAAGTTCTGAATAAATTTTAAATTAAAAACATTAGTTGCTTGTCATGATGTTGCTAATCAATGTGTTAAGAAATTCTCATACTACTGGCTCCCAGCATGCAGATGATTTTGGCAGAACACTACTCTTTCTTAAAAATGTAATTGACTTTTTTGTAGAATATAAAGCCTTAGTTCAGTTGAAAATGTGTCATTTCCATAAACAGCTACAAAATCAAGACGGCAATAGCTAATTTTTAAGAGCTTTTTAAAAGGCACGGGGGATTGATTCCCATGATTACAGCTATCCAGCCTGTTTCATTTTTATACCATTTTGGGTGATTGAAAAACATTAAAAGTAACAAACTTTTGAAGCATACAGTTATCTAATGCAAAGTTTTCATTTTATAATACCTTGGAATAATTGATTGAAAGCTTGGATGTCTTTATTTCAAAGTTGAGACAACCTACCTGTGAATCAGTTCAACAGTACATTTGTGATTCAGCAAATTGTGACACGTTTCTGCCTTGCAGTATGCTGGCATAGTGTAATAGCACAGGGAGAATACTTTGGAAGGTTTGGGTGCTGTATTAGTTACAGTAACTTAAGACCGTGATTAAGAAAAAGACCAGAAAGCATATGTCTCAAACACGGACTGAATTTGTTCCAGCCTGGTTGGCAAAGTGAGTGAGTGGTGGGAAGGGCTCTCTACTCCATACCATCATTCAGGGATCCAGGTGACGAAGGCTCTGCCATTTCCACCATGTGCTATTGACACCCCACTGACAGAATTGGGAGAAAAAATGTATAATACTTTGAATGGGAGCTTTTAAGGACCAGGAATTGAAATTGTGCACACGAATTTCACTCATAGTCCACTGACTAAAACCCAGTTGTACAGAGGTACCTTACTGCAAAGAAGGCTGGAGAATGTAGTCTGTGAGGCCATGAGAAAGAGAAATAAGTATTGGTGTATTCATGACAATACCTTCTAGACAAAGGTTGATTTTAGTCCTGACATTGCTACTTACTTCCTGTGCATTTAGGCATATCTGATAATCCTGAGCCTCAGTTTACTCTTCTGTAAAATGAGAGCAATACTAACTCATACTTTCTATTATTGTTTTAAGAACTGAGTGTGATTTACCTGTAGTGTACTTAGCTTAGTATTTGGCAATAGGAACTACTTGGCAAATGGTAGCTATTGTCTTTTCCTAAGAAGTTGTTTAAATACATTGTTTTGAGTATTATGATAAGAGTTATCAAAACTGGGTAGAGATAAAGGAGGATCAGAAACTGTTGAACAGAAGCTTAAGCAACAGACAACTTGCAATGCAGGTTTATGTTATTATTACCAAGTAACAATAATGATAGTTAACATTCAGTGCGAGCTAATTTGATAAAGGTTATTCATAGATTGATTTATTCAACACTCAATATAATCTTATGATGTAAGTGCTATTATACCTATTTTTCAGTTGAGGCAATAGAGCTTTAGGAAAATTAACTAATTTATACAAATCCACAACCTGAAAATTATAGAAATGAGATTTGATTCCAGGTCCGCCTTCTTTGAGAGTTCTTTTTTTATGTTCTTTTTATTGTTGACACTATTACAGATGTCCCCATTTTCCCCCACTTTGCCCACCTCCACCTAGCCCCTGCCCTGCTCCCCCTTCCTGGAAAGTTCTGAAAAAGAGGTCAATGCCAGAATCTAGGGTGAAGGAGATTTAGCAAACAAGAATTGATGCTGAGAACAGAAATGAGTAAAACTTACCCAAAGTGTTCTGAAGAATTGTCAACTTTTCTCAACCAAAGCAAAGCATGTGGAATGTCAAATTCTAAGGAAGTCCAGAGGTCCTTCTCACAGGGTGGGTTAGAGAGACATCCATCAGCAGGAGCAACAACTTTGCCCGCTTAGAATTTCTTGCCTAGAACAAAATAACATCTCAGAGTATGAGGTTGGGTGGGGACAGAAATATCTATGTATTTGCAGGACAGTGTCTGAAATTAGGCTTATAACACCAGTGGTTTAGGAGGTCACCTAAGGATACTGCCAAGCCATGACTGAGGTCCTTGTCACCCCTACCAAACCATGAGCGAGTACAACTCATGCTCTTGCAGCTACATGGAGTCCTTAAAAAGATCTGAAGTTTGACCTGCCTGGAAACACCTCTAGAAGCAGGTTGGTGCCAGAGCAGAGTCTTACAGATCGTGAGTAATTCCTGTCTGTGGTGTGTGCTGAGGGCGACAGGTAAAGGATACAATTTGAGGATTGTGAGTTTTCTCAGGTTGGGACTGGTTGCTACTTTCAGGGTTTAGATTACATGAAGTAGAGTTTCGGGTTGGGCAGGAAGCCAAGATCAAAACACCATTCAGACTGCCTCCTTTGATTCCCTGGAATGAATGTGGTTTGCCTTGCCTACAAATCCCTAGATACTTTGTATGTAGTGCTCTCTCCCTCAATTATATCTATGCATATAGACTTTCTGTGGCTTTCAAAAATTGAAAACCACAATCATTTTCAGTTCTGTATGAGAATCATTCAAACAGAGGAGCAGGATCAGATTTCCAGAGATATTTTGATACCAGATGAAGTTGGGGGTGGGCTAGGGAATGAAAACAAAAAGTGAATAAAATTGATAATAAAATACACTGATAAAGCAACTTTTGTCTGGGGAAAGGCAGCATATCTTGGATGAAATTATCCTACGACTGCACATAATCATACAATGTATTTCAAGATTATAAAAAGTCCCCATTTTTTAGTCCCCAATCAGAAACCGACATCATTACCACTTGTTAATAATAATTTGTAGTTTATTGCTAGTAGATAAAGGCTTTCTGCTCCATTTTTTAAGTCCGACTTTTTCTTGAAATTCACACATGTGCACAAGCGGTGTCTATGGATTTTAAAGATGCCAATGCCATTAGTTTCTTTTCCGTTTCAGTTTGGAATTAAACATTGTCCTTTAACAAACACCACAAGGAAAGGGTGCTTGCCATTTGAAGTGGAATAGAAGCTCTGCTGTTGTTAATGGGACTACGCTGTAACTCTCCTGAGCTACATGAGAGCTAGATATATCCCCGTGGAAAGTAGCAATTACCTTCAATCTCCTTGATCTGAAGTAATCCTTGCTACATGCGTCCCTTGTTGTGAGTGATGAGGCCCACTGTTTGCTGAGTCTAAAACCAAATGATCTTTCACAAGCAAAATTTAAACTTGAAATGGGATTCTCTGGCTCCTGATTCTGAGTCTATTTTTTTCATGTGCTTTATACGTTCTCAAATCAGGCTCAGGCTGGCTACAGATGGTGCTGGTGTGTAATGAGAAGGGCTCTGAAGCTGCTCCAGCTCCCAAGGGAGAATTCAGTAATGGAACTAACTATGTATTGTCCACCTTATATACTAGATTTCATTTTGGACTATTTGCCCAACTGTTTGTTTATTTCTCAACACTGGAGGGTTTCCATTAGCTCCGGGCTTATTGAACATAGAGTATGGAGTGAGAAGGAACAGAACATTTTTTCCCCATGAATGCTGATGTAATCCCTTTTCTTTTACTGACAACTGAATAATGTTTGCCATTGGAAACTGGGGTAGAAATGAGCTGATATTTGCAGTCATTAGTGAAAAAAGAATTATTTTGATCCCAGGGAACAAAGTGAGCATTATGTTTTTGGATGACAATGTTTCAGAAGTTTGTGCCTAAAACTTGTATATTCAAGACCCTGAAAGAGAAACTGCTCACATTTTAAAGCTGAAAATTACCTTGTTTCAGTAAATCAAAAGATTAATATTTAAGACCTCATAAATTTTGCTCACAGAGCATAGCCAAATATTATTATCATAACGAAAACAAAAACCCCAACTCAGCAAATTAGTCACCAAAGACCACATGCAAATTGACATTTTGGTTTCTTAACTAATGGAATCATTTGTCATTTTACTGAAGCAGTTCATTATAAAAATAAATTAAGAATAAATAAATCGTAGTCATAGCAATCATGATGAAATTATTAGTAATTACATTTACCGGCATGAAAGTTTTTTTTTTTTGCACACTTCTCATCAGCAGATGTTATTCAAAATAACTTTGACAATAAGCATCGATGTTATATCAAGGTTGTTTTTCTAATTAAAAAAAGCATAATGGAAGTAAGAAAGAAAGTTGCTAATTAACATTAGGAAAATATTCTCTTTCCCTTTCAAATATACACAAGTTCAACTATGCAATTCTAATATCAAAATGAAGAAAATGAGAAATCTCTCTAATACCTTATAACTAGTAAAAAGAAAATTAGAAAGCAGAGAGCAGCTCATGCAGTTTCTAAATAAATAAAAAGGAAATTACATTTCTCTGGGTAAATATTTACTTCCTAAAGCGTGCCAACAAAAGCTACTATTTTAGAAATGGGACATGGCAGTAACTAACTTGTACTTAGTTGATTTAATTGGAAATGTGTTGTTTTTCCTTTAAAGCCTTTGCTTTAATTGTAGAATAAAGAATTTCTAATCTGATGTTCTAATTGCACTTGGGATCTGGTATCCTGTTTACATATATATTGATCTGTCAGATGGTCTCATAAGTATCTAGGTAGGCCATATTAGGAAGAACATTTAACCCATTTCTACTATGGTTCCCTGAAATAGAACATTTTCATTTTTAATTTTTTTAAAAAAATTTATACCTTATATTCAATTTATGCAAATAAGCAAAATGCTTTTGGTTTGAAACTTCAGTTAGTAAAATTTTAGATCCAAAAATGTATTCAATAGTTGTAAAATTTTATAAAATATAATTTGAATGCTGACAGATAGAAATGTTATTGGCTAAAAAGTACTTCCATTTCTAATCCATATAAGGTACATAGAGAAACATTTCCCTGACTATTATTATATAGATAGATAGATAATACTTGTTGTCAATAACTGAGACAATGTTTCTTTTAAATTTGCTTGTGCAAAAAAAAAGTAATGAAGTAACAAAAATGGCAACTGCTACTTTTTAATAAAAATAAAACATTTGTGATGTTATTAAAATAGATCTAATCATTATAACTAATATTTATGTAGTTATGATTTTTATCTTTAAAATATTGTTGGACATCAGACCAATCATCTGGGATAATATTTGGAACTGGAATGATATGGTCTAAGAGTTATATTGAATTGAATTCAAAAACAGGCAGTATTATGACCAGATAGCAGAAATTGCTCACTCAAACTTAAAGGATTAGACACTAAAATGAGGCTGGAGAACAGAGAGGTAGAAGGAGATGGGAAAGAAGAGGAAGGGATGAGGGGAGATGAAGGGAGGATGAGGGAGAAGAGATGACAGAACGGGGGAGAGGCAAAGGGTGGGAACTTGAAAGCCCCCACTGGGTTTGGGTCAGGCTACTTAAGACCAAACACACTTTTTGGGCATTTCTCTCATTTAGAAACAGTCACAGCTACTTCTTTATTTATGTTTTTAAGACTCATTAGAAAACTACTGGATTCTTAAGGAATTTTAATCCTTAAGGATCCCAACTTTTAAACTTTGAAGAATTGGGTGATAGCTTTGGGGTAATGCTCAGCTGCTTGAAATCCATATAGCTTCCTTATTAGTTGGAAGAAAAATATCTCTCTCTCTTTCTCTCTCTCTCTCTCTCCCTCTCTCTCTCTCTCTCTCTCACACACACACACACACACACACACACACACACATTCCTATATAGTAACAGTAAAATAAATAGGAAGGGAGTAACTTATTTAATATATTTAGCTTAAAAAAACAATATATTTCCATTTTCTTTTTAAAATCAATCACCTAAGGGGAAACAATTTTAAGAAAAATACACACATATACATCACAGAGTACTTACTCACTTTATAAATTCTAATGTGTATGGGTGGAAATGAACATTGAAATGGAAATTAATAACACTTTGCCATAATGGTATAATGTAAAGAATGAAAGGGCTTGAATATTTTGTGACACTCTCTAATAAACTTTATAAAAAGGGGTGGATTTAAATCCATTTTGAACATAACATTTTAGAACTCAGCCCTTGAACAGATTATTTATTTTTATGAGTTGAATGAAGAATTTGTATTTAAAAGCATTGTCTGATTAGTTCTTGACTCTGCCAATGAGAATTTGGCGGGGGGGGTAGGAGTGCATGATCTTGTGCGTGCATGTGCACATGTGCTCACGAGACCACTTTGGGGACCTCATGCAGTAAGTTACAATGATGGAGCATGACAGTCAGAATAGCACACACTATTAGCTGGACCTCAACTCTATTACAGTGCTATGTTTGGTGACACA
Source organism: Carollia perspicillata (assembly GCA_004027735.1). Classification (NCBI taxonomy): domain Eukaryota; kingdom Metazoa; phylum Chordata; class Mammalia; order Chiroptera; family Phyllostomidae; genus Carollia; species Carollia perspicillata. The sequence continues at coordinate 10,049 of PVKM010016215.1, forward strand.
GAATCAAGAGACTCAAGGATACAAGGTCAAAGGTAGCAAAACATTACATTAATCTGTTCTCTTCACAAGATACTAGTATATCTCCATGTAAAATACAACGTTTGCTGTTTAATTATGAGAAATAAATGCCAGAGTATATTGTTTAACAAAAAGAATTAGAAAACAGTTGTCTTTTAGATAAAGATTTGCAGATAATTTTTCCCTAGCTCTTACTGTTCCTCCTACCTTATGACCTCTACAGTTATCACTGGGATTGCTCAGGATACTGTAAAATGACTTAAAGGTATTGTATTCATTCATTCCTTCTTTTTTGATTGCTTCTTTTGTTATTTTCAGGGTTATGAAAATAACAATAGAAAGTCAATCTAAAATAAACAAAATTAACAAGTCAATCACTGATGCATACTTTATATATTAGGCACACATGAATTAGTTGTATAGTATATAGAAGCTATTTAAAATGAGTAGGAGTCACAACATTTACATTTATTTTTAATAACCAACAAATATTGATAAAGCTAAATAATTTGATTGTTTTAATATCACTTCAAAGTAAGTAATCAGATGCCAAGGGAATAGGTTTTATTGTGGAATCGTCATGCCAATTTTACATTCTTAAAGCAAAAAGTAAAGAAACTGGCATAATAACTGTTGTATTTAACCACGATACTTAACAGACATCCTTTTTACTAAATGTGCCACAGATTACTAGTCCTAATAGCAGAATCTGCTAAGTTAAACTTTTCAAATAGCTTTTAGGGATCTACATAAATTAAATAAAACTACTAGACTTATAAGGCATATTTGATTGTTACCCAGTTTTCTAAATCATATCTGTTTCCATCCAAATCATAAAAACTTATTTCAATATTTTAAATTCTTCATCGTTATGAGGTCTAACTTCTTATTGCACCTGAGGAAACTAAGGAAGTTTAATACATATTCATACACTAGTATAATAATGGATGAGTTTCATTTTAAAACACGTTCCTTGATCTGTGTATATTTCCTGCTGCTGTAACCTCGTATTCTCTATGTTCTTTAAATACACCCTCTGGATAGCTCTAGGAGAAATAATTCAGAAAGTCCACCATTTTGAAAGCAAGGATGAATGTACCCTAAATTGTCTAGCTGGTACTAAGCTCTTATTTTATCTGGTGCAAATAAGCTTTAGCCAAAGCAACCTCAAAAACATAAGAAGAAATAAAATAAAAATAAAAGAAGAATCAAATCCCTCTGAATTCTTTCACATAGTCACTGCCTTTAACCTCCTGCCACAGTACAAAGTTACTCTGTGTCCTTCACTTCTCTGGTTACGACAGAGCTATTTTCTGAGAACCAATTCATAACAAAGAATTTTCGTTTGTGAGAGCTGGGCCTAGACTGACGCCATGGGCCTTTCCCCACCCGAAGAGCTTTTTGTTTTGTGCCAAAAGAATTGCTCCATTCATTATCCCCACAGATGCTTGGCCTGGAGGCAGAGAAAGTCAGTAAAAACAACAAGAAGCTGAGTTCTCCACCAGCCTAGGCTATCATTATCTACACAAGAGATGATGAGTTTGTAATGAAGTTGACTAGGCTTATTCAGGCACTCGCAGATTGGCAAGAGGATAAAAAGTGTCTTCAATTTTTGTGTTGTCTGCTGTTGAAGTTAGCTGTCATCCGGCACTAGATTAGTCACACTTTGAGGCAGGGCTTTGGAGAAGAGGTCAGAACAAAGCTACTGTACTCTGGTATTTTGCAGTCTGAGGAACAGAGGCATAATAAATGTGCTCTGTAATTTAAATCAAGGAGCTGCTGTGGGAAACCTCTGTCTCTTTCACTGGAGGTATTAGTGCTGTGGGCCTGCTTCTTGACGTTGCGTAGCATGTAGAAGTCTGCAGCACAACGTTGCTCTTATATTTGGGGTGAATGCACTGATTATATTGGATGAAGCTCTTCTGAATTCAGCAAAATAAAGCCTCACTCGTCACAAAGGATACATTAGATTATAGGTGTTTTATGCATTTTAAATTCAATTGGAAAATTGGCCAAACATGAATAAAATTTTAATTGAAAACATTTCACACTTTGGCAATATAGATGGTTTTTTGATAAGTGTTACTCTTTTTTATTCAGTAGGGAATTCTTAGTGTGGGAAAAAACATATTTTAAATAGAATCACAAATTAACCATTTACTACAATCAAATCTGTAGAGTTACAGAGAACAAAATTCCTCTTGTAATTCTAACAAAGCAAACTTCTAAGTTTGGTGATGTTACCCCTTTTTGGAAAAAGGAGGCAATGTCAAAGTTTAAAGATAGCCCCTTCAATTTACAAATTAACTTTAAACACTCATTAAGCACACTTCTAAAATATAGAAATGGTACTTTGATTTTATTTTAAAATGTCTGAGATTCAAATAGATAGCACTGATCCAAACCCTTTATTTTAAAAAGTCAAATGTGAAATGTCCTACAGAATACCCATAATATAGCAGAACCCTTATTTTTAAATATCCAGAAGCTTCAAATGATAAGCTTTTTGTACAGATACTCCATTTGGACAAACTGAATATTTAGCATTACTTATTGTTCTGTCTTCAGCTAGAATTCAGACTTCACTTTGCCTATAGTCTTCCGGGCTAAAATTGAAACTCATGAACTATCTCATTGTATATGAATGTTTCCCACTCCCCCACGCTCTTTGTTCCAGTTGGTTGGGTCAGAGAAACAATTTCACTTGCTGGTTCTCAGAGTGTCTAGTCATGTATGCAGGAGTTAGTTTGCCGCCAATGGCCCATGAAGGGTGTGGGTGGAGAGGAGGAAGAGGGAGACTGTTACATTTTTTTTTATAATGGGAATTTCTAGATCTAACAACCGTCACTAAACACTGCAATTGTTGTTGCTTACTGTTCACTTTCTGATCTGTTAAGATCACCTTGACTCAGCAGATCTGTAGCCCAATGGAAAAAAGGAAATAAAGACATTGGAGGAAGCTTTGTTGAAGATCCCTAGGCTTGATGCTGATTATTGATCAGATGATTAAAGCAGATGAAGAGGTTTTTTGAAAGCCGAAACCTTTGATTGTGTCTCTCCAGTGTGCCCCAAAAGGGGTTGGGAAATCAATACCTTCAATCATGATGGAGAGCATTTCTCTGTCAGTCACACAAGCTGAATGATTTGAATTGAGTCATAAGGAGATGAATAACTCACACTGGCTTCCTGCTTCTCCTCTGCACCTCATAGAGAGCCTAATGAACTCCCTAGGACAGGCTAACAACTCATGCAGCACTATTAACATACCTTCAGACAAAAGCTAACCTCTGGCTTAGAGTCTGAATTAAGAGATATTAATTTCAATCTATTAAAAGACTGATGCCAAGTAAACTCCAATCTACCAGGCAAATGGAAAAGCTGACTGTGACATTGCAATCTCTTTCCAAGAGGGTACAGGGGAGATAAATGGTCATGGAAACAACACAATAACAAATGAACAAAGAAAAAAAGAATTAAATACACTTCTGCACTTAAAAACGGAGAGACTCAACATGAATCAATTATTTATCATATGTTTATAATAAAAATAGCACTCCTCTTCCATCTCAAATATTTCAAAATTCATTTAGTTGGAATTTTTAAAATACATGCTTTTTCCCCCTGCTAACAAAACTGTTTTGTTACCATTTAAAATAAGCATGATATTATGCTTGTGGGCTCTCAATGGTTCTAGCAAATCTGCTCCCCACTCCTAGCCCTGGGAAAAAAGCACACATATCAGTATATGAAATTCATTGGTTATGGGAGAAAGAGTGATTCATGACTGGATGCAATCAAATACCTAATTTCCACAAAATGGATTTTTGTCTGGCCTAATATAGGTTCCACAGAAAAACAGGACATGACATAAAAAACACCAAGGTAAAATTATCAACAGAAACTTAAGTTAATTATCTGCTGTACTGATTTATCAGTTTATGTAGCCTCACTTATTCTAATGGCACCTTGACTTTGTCAGTGGTGCCCATGAGTTTGGTATCTAGAAGCTCTGAAGTTAGTAAGAGTCTGTTATTGCTATTAGTTATTATTTATGTGCCTTTGTGGCAGCCTTTGCTATTATTGGTCAGGAACTTTTTCTGTGTAATCATGGTGCAACTTTCATTTCCAGATCCACTGACCTAAGAGGGAGTTTTCACTCTGTGCCTGTTCTCTTGTCAGGAATGCAATTTGCAGGAGTGAAGATGGGCCAGCCTATGGGCTGCCCCCCATCCATTCTCTTTGATCGTGCATTTTCCTTAAAGTTGAACTTCCCTGGTTGGACTTCAAGGCTTACAACAGCAGGACTGTAAACGGACACAAAGGGTTACTTGGTTTCATTTCAATTACAGTTTGCATTTCATATTAATCTGTATTATTTTCAAGTGCACAGCATAGGTGTTAGACAATCATCAACTTTACAAAGTGGTCCCACTGATATTTCAGTCACTCATCTGGCACCATAAATAGTTTTTACAGTATCATTGACTACATTTCCTATGTTGTACTTTATATCCTCATGACTATTTTGTGACTACTAATTTGAACTTCTTAATCTCTTCACCTTTTTCACCTAATTCCCTAAACTCCCCCTTTCCTCTGGCAACCATAAATCTGACCTCTGTATCTACGAGTCTGTTTCTGTTTTGTTTGTTTATTTTTCTCTTTAAATTACACATATAAGTGAAACAGATGACTTTTGTCTTTCTCTGACATATTTAACTTAGCATAATACCCTTTAGGTTATCCATGCTGTCAAATGATAAGGTTTCATTTTCTTTGGCTGAATAATACTCCATTGTATATATGTAGCACAGTCTTTATCTACTAATCTATTGATGAGCACTTTTATTGATGATCAAAAGAGCATGGTGCTGGCATAAAACAGACTCATAGGTCAATGGAACAAAATAGCCCAGAGTCATTTGTTTTTAAAATAGTGTCATAGTGTCAGAAACTTATACAATTAGAAGGGAATAAAATAAATGATATGGTTCAACCAATTGCCTACAATCATCAAACACCCAGAGTATCACAAATGAATCATATACTGTAGTATTATGAAGAGAAACATTAAAAATAGATATTATACAATTTCTTTAGTGACATTTTCCAGACTTCTACTTGAGAAGTTTTTCTACATACAGAACAAATTTCCTCATGTTTCTTTTACTGAAAAGTTAAGGCAATGTGGTAGAATATAATTCATACTGGAACAGCAGATACAAATTCTACATCTTGTTTCCTACATTTTATGAGCCTATAATAGCTAATCTCCACTCTGTTTGCCATAGTTTACCTATAGAACTTTTGTCTGGTTTATCCAGAGATAATTAGAGAGGAACAGAAATCTATCTATCTATCTATCTATCATCTATCATATAAATATATACAATTGGCTAATTATAAAGTGTAGTATATTTAAACAATTAATATAAAGAAAATGGAATAAGCTAATGTATTCACAGTAATAATAGCTCTCTTGTTGAGAAATTACTACCTGGTAAGTACTTTTATGTGAATTATTTTATTTAATTTTCACAGTAGCCCTATGAGGTAGGAACCATTATCTTTATTTTACAGATGAGGAAACTGAGATTTAAAAAGGTTTAGTAGCTAGTTGAAGGATCCACAACAAATATGGGGACTGGAATGCAAACCCTGTTGGGTTGACATTCCAATCACCCTGTTACAGCCCACAGTCTTAAACCCTCTGATAGTCTACAAACTTTGGAGATTGCCAAGAGAGAGTGTGAGACCATAAGAAGAACACAGGCTTTAAAGTCAGACAAGCACGCCCTCAAAAATTGCTTCCATGACCACTGTTACACAGTGAATGAGTCACTTAAACATTCACATCCTTAAAATGGGGTTAATATTAGCTATTTCATAGATAACTATTATAAAATTATGGGACTATTAAATAAAGTAATATGTAAAGTCACTTGGTATATAGCCTTAGTGGTTCTATAATTGGCTTCAATTATTAATAAATGTCAGCCTTGAGACTGACTTCTGTGAAAAATGTAGTCTTCACGTTCTCTTTAAATGAGAGCTCTGATATCTGGCCCTACAGTAGGCATTGAGATTAAGACCCAAAAGCTCACTATAGAGACACAATCAAGGTATCCCTTCAGGTTGATTCTGAGTTAAGAAATAATTCCAGAGATGACTATCATCAATCTTTAAGTCAATTTAAAAGTTTTTCCAAAGGTGATATTGCCCATTCAAGTCAAAATGTTATATACATGCATATATGCTATGATTCATATATATCATATCATATATATGATTATATATAATATATAATATTGAGATTTTATATGTGATATATAATTATATATAATTTTCTGTGTGTGTGTGTGTGTGTGTATGTGTACGATTCCAGACCTCTCATAAGTGCTTCTTATCCACACCATTTTGGCATTTTCTTATTTATTCATTAATTTCAATATGCATTTATTATGTAATATCTCCCAAGTGCCTTCCAAAAACTATGTCCTCAAGAAGTTTATCATTTCACACAGAAGGGAATTCCATTATAAAAAATGGCAAAAGCAATGATGGGTTAAGTATAGATTTTTCTTCATAGAAGAAACACCTAATTTTATATATGTATATATATCAGAGATGTATTCTTATATTTATTTATATATTTGTTTATTTAAACATTTATATGTAAATATATATATATAGCGGAGAGAAAAAAATTCTCTCAGAAATATGTGATATATCAGCTGAAGAACAAGTATATATGTTAAAATGTGTAGAGGAAAGCATGTCAAGAAGAGGGAAAAACCGTGTGTAAAAGTATAGAGATGAAAGAAGCATGGCATGTTCAGGGACCCACAATATGGTTGTAAACAAACATTCTTACTAAGTTCACATCTGGACTGCAAAGGAAATAAAGAGTGGAAGACTAGTTCAAAGGCAGTTACATAAATTCAATTCTGAGATGTAGGGAGTGTAAACTAGAGTGGTAGAAAGGATGGAAAGAAATGGGCGTTTATGAGAAATGTTTGTGAAATAGACCTAACAGTAAGTAATACTGTGTTAGGTCACAGAGAAAGTATAGTTTAGGAAACACCTGCATTCCTAGCTTTGGCAAATGAGTAGATGGCAGCATACCATTCTTTGGAACAGGGAACCCAAGAGGAAAAGGAGCTGGGCAGGGATGGAACAGCTGAGATCAGTGTTAGAATCTTCTAGCCAGAGGTGCCTGTGAGACCTCCAAGTGGATATGTGAATCTAGGGGTCAAAGTGGGATGTCTGGGTCAGAGTCACAAATTTTGAGTCATAGGAATAATGCTGGTAAGTGAGATGGACATGAGAGAGTGGACTGAGGAGACAGCACATATTATTAGGGCTCTAAGGATAGAGCCTCGATAATATTTTTCAGACTGACAGAGAAATACCTAAAGGAAGACATTTTGTTAATTCACGTGCATTACCTAGCTGGTTCAAAGAATAGTTATAAAAGCCTTAGGACAAAAGATGTTGTAGGATTAGGATATATTTTGCCCAATTGTGCTTGAGTGGAAATTTTTCCCAGAAGATTTAGTGAGGGTATTACAGTAAGTCTTGCTACTCATGTTAAAGTGTTGTATGTGCTCTGTTTTGTGTAATTTATTTTATGTTTTATTTATATCCTAATTTCCTATAATATTTTTAAAAGGCTATACAAAACAGAGGAATATAAAATAAAATTGGACAAAAACCACTTATAATAAATAAGGACTCACATTTAGGGAGGGCAGCCAAAATAAGAATTGTCCAATGACAGAAATTGGAGGTCATGGATATCTACTTTGGGTTTGATTATGACTATGTCTGAACATCTGGATATTTATTTATTTATTTTTACTTAAAATATTTTCATTTGTTATCTTCCCTTATTATAAAATAATAACTTCTGATTGTAAAATAATTTATGACATTTTGGAAGATTTAGAAAACAAGCTAAAACAAGAAAATGAAATTCACTCATAAATCATGAGAAATTCCTATAGTGAAAGTGGCATAAGGTCAGGAATTTTTGTCAGTTTTTTCATTTCTTAATCCCCAAGACCTAGAGTCATGTCTGACATATAGTAGACATTTAACACGGTTGTTACTATTTTGGAGTCTTCAGGATTCATTGCAAATAAGATATAGACTGCTTTTTTCATAGGAAGCCTAAGGCTTATTTGTTCTACTTAGCTCATTCTGACTTCTTTCCACTTTTCTTTTATCATTCAATTCATTCCAATTTTTTGTTCACTCTACAAATTTTTATTGAACACCTACAGTATACCAGTCACTTTTCTAGGTACTGTGTATACAGCAGTGAAATAAAAGCAGATTGAGTCTCAGGTCTAGGAAGCTAACGTTCTAGAGAGAGAAGACATAAAGAAATACATAAAGAAGGAATACAGTACATGTCAAGTAGTAATAAGGGCTCTGAAGAAGAAATAATGTGTGACAAGAAGGCAGAGGCTGATGGTTGGGAGGGCACTATTTTTAGATAGTTGAGTCAGATTCTAAAAAGGAGCCATTTGAGTAGAAACCCCCCAAAAGTGTAGGAATAAACCAGGTACATAGCAGTGAGAAGAACATTTCAGGCATAGAGAACAGGGGCATGGTGTATTTGGGCATCAGCAGTAGCCCAATGTGCCTAGACACCAGGGTCAGATAATAAGAATTGCTCTCACTGATGGCAACCAAAGGCCAGGAAATATAGGATCTTGTGGACTCTTATGTGCACTTACAATCGTATTCTGTGGGGGATGGAAAACAATCAGAAGGTTTGAACAAAGAAACGACATGATTTGAATTATGTTCCAAAAACATCACTATTTTGAGAGTGGATTCTAGGAAGTCGAGAGTAGAATTGAGGAGCCACTTAATAGGTTACTAAATAATCCAGAAAAGGAAATATGGGAACTTGGATTAAGATAGCTATGATGAGGGTTTGCAGAAAAGGTTGCTTCAGGATTTATTATGAAAGTAAAGCTGACAGACCTTTCTAGTAAATTACATATAAGATATGGGAAAATTAAGGAGTCAACGTTTTTGAAAAGGGTAACTAAAAATGGAGTTATCATTCATTCACTGAGATGGGGATCATTAGGACAGGAAGAGATGACAGGGCAGGAAAAAATCAAGAGTTTGTTTTTGCATATGTTAAGTTTTAGATACCTACCAGACATACAGTGAATTTGCTTAGTGAGTCACGGGACATTTGGTTATGGAATGCCAGGTCAGGTATAGCCTGGAGTTATAATTTGGACTCAGCCACCAAATGCATGATATTTATACGGAATAGACAGGATTACCTAGGAATTAAGAGGGAAGAGAAAAAATGTGCAAAATGAGCCCTGGGTCACCAAAATACTTTCAAATCAGGAAGACAAGGAAGATCCTGCCATGGTGTTAGATGAAAGCCAAAGGAGACAGACACAGAGAAAATGATGTGAAAAGGGCATATATGCACAGAAAATGACCAACTCTAAAATTAGTGGTGATAAGTACAATTAAGATAACCATGGTACATTACACAATGGAATACTATGCAGCTACAAGAAAGAAGGAGCTCCTACCCTTTGGGACAGCATGGATGGAACTGGAAAGCAATATGCTAAGTGTGAAATAAGCCAGGTGATGAAAGGCAAATACCATATGATCTCACCTGTAAGTGGAATGTAATCAACAAAACAGACAAGGAAGCAAAATATATCCAGAGACATTGAAATTAAGAACAAACTGAAAGTAACCAGAGGGGAAGTGGGAGAGGATAATGGGGTGAAAGGGAGAAGTGTTGTCAGGAACATGTATAAAGGACACATGGACAAAGCCAAAGGGGGTAGGATCCAGGGAGGGAAATGGGAGTGGGTGGAGTGGGGAGAGTGTTGGGGGTAAAATGGAGACAACTATAGTTGAAAAACAATAAAAATAAATAAATTAATTAATTAATTAGAGACTTTGAAAACAAAGATTGAGAGCTAAAGATCAGACTTGGCAATGTGGCAGTCAAAAGAATTTTAGTGGTGCCATGAAAATGCAATACTGGTCATTCTTTAGAGAGGTTTAGATTTAAAAAGGAGTAGAGCAATGGAACATTATAATAACCTCCAGGGGGTCGTCTTCTTCTTTCCACTCTTGCTATTTTGGTTAGGAAAGTTAATGGTAGCTTCTCAATTACACTAATCCAGAATGTCAATGGCTAAACACCATGTTAATTTTTGTGTGGCTCATGCAGAGCTAAATTAGAGAATCTTGATCTATAAGCAGCTATTCTCCTAGGAGGGATTCAAGGACTTGCGTAGAATTATTATCCATGCAATAAAGTTGCCAACATCACTTTTCTGTCTGCATCTACCAGGGAGGGAAAATATCATGGAGGATAACACACAGAACACTGTCATGGGACAGGCTTACAGAATGGTACATCTCTGTTGTTCACATTTCATTGATCACAAATAGTTACATGACCACTCCTATATGTAAGGAAGGCTGGTACATGTAATTGAGTGCTCAGGAAGAAGACCATACAGGTTGGGTGACCAACTGGTAGTCCGTTTCAGACCCAAAAGCAGCCGGCCCCACCACTGAGACTATGTCTATGCTGTTTGCTGATATAAAGAATCTAGGAGAAAGGGAAGAATTGAAGACTTCAGAGTAACAGGCACCATAGTAAAAATCCTTGAGAAATCATGAAGGCCTGAGATACAGGTCAGAAACAGAGGAACTGGAACTCATTAGAAACATGGATAACTTACTTTTTGTGTTGGTAGGGATGACAGCATGTAAGATTGGATAATTTAGAAGTGAGTGTATGGAAGAGTTAATGAGAACTCAGTGGTTTGCCTAAAAATACATTTGAACAGTCATGAAATGTTTCTGTGCTTCATCAATATTTTTCTGGAACAGGATGAGTAACAGGAAATTGGTTTAGATTTTATGTTTTAAAATAGTATATGCCAATAAGTCAAGAGAACAGATACAGAAATATGAAGCCAAAAACTTCATGTATGTCAATAAACTAAAAACAAAATTTGGCACATTTAAAACATAGCACACTCTACATAGAGAAAATAAAAAATAATTCTCTTTCAGATGGTGATGTCCTTTAGCAAATGATTACTGAAATCCAACACTAAATAACATCCTCATGGCATAAAAGAATATGTACTGCTATTACCAGGCTCAACTACTTATTCTTTTAATTTGCTATCTGAAAACTATTTTGATTTTTAAAGTGAATATGAAAAGAGTCATCCTAAAAATAAGCTTTTGATATATAGGGTAAATATTGCTCATAGAGATTTAAAAGTACCAACAAGAACTTGATAGTCCACTCTGTTCTTCTAGATACACCTTGTATTCCAAAGACGTAAAATGCTTTGAGAAAGGCTTAGATGGGAGGAGGTATGTGGAACAGTTTTAACAGCCATTTCCAGGATTTTTCAGTGACTCATAGTTTTAGGCATTCATGTGAATTCCCACTTGCATTTTAAACTTTTATAATCATTTGAAAAGAGAATGCCTTTTGACTTTTCATGATAATGAGATCAAAATTTCCTTACAGAAAGCTTTAAAATAGTTTTAGTCCTTGCATATCTTTTCCACCTTCCTCATATATTGATATATTTCATCAAATTGTTAGTGGAACTGCTCTTTGAATTCCAGAGGGAAAGAATAGTGACTGGTAGATTTGGGATGCAGAATATCAACGACACTGGGTTACACAGAAATTTTTGCCCCATCCCTAGAAGATATTGCTGTGATTCATGTATTAAAGCTTTTTCTTGGTTGTCTTGGTCTCATTTTCTCCCTTAGTGTGTATTAGTCAACTCTGCTGTGCAAACAAGTGTCCCCTTGATTTCAGTAGCCAAACACAGAACATTGATCCTCATCCACATTACATGTATGTGACAGGCCAGCTGGTTTGGGTTTTACATATCTCCTCATTCTGAGATACTAACTGAAGGAATAATTTCCAAGTGGAAACATATAATTCCTCAAATATGACATTTGGCAGACCTATCTATATTCTATTGCTCAAAATATGTCATAGATCCAAGTCCAAAATCACAGAAGAAGGGATTAATACTTTTCCCACAGGATGCACTGAAAGTTTTACGGAAAAGGAAAGAGTGAATAATAGCACCTTATAATCCAACATACCACAGTATAATAAAAGGCATGAATCTTGATGTTTGAACTCAGATATGCAAGAAATATGACATTTTTTAACTTTCAATCTTTGAGCCCTCAGCCATTGAACTGATGAGATTCAGTCAGTTTTTGTGATTCCTCCCATTCCTACCCCACTCTGGATTATGCCAGTCCCTACTCTTCTAATATGTCAAGGTATTATTAGGTGGAGTATGAACTTCATTCATTTGTGCATATAGGATGTTGCGGAGACATCAAGGTTGTGTGACTTCTTCAGGTCTTTCATCTCTCTGTAACTTCTGTTCCAAACTTTGAGAGTGGACATATTGTGAATTTGCCTATGATCCTCCTTGCCTAGACACACCATGGAAACATCTCTCCTATGATCTTGCCCTACTGCTGTTGGCTTCTTCCAAGAAACAAGATGCAAACCCCTTCTGCTTCCAGATCCTCACAGCTCCGCTCTCACAGCACCTCTGGTATCTGTGGTTTAGATCTATCTGCTATCTTCTGCCTGAGGATACACAGATTTCTTTGTGTCTTAGTCTGCATTCTTCCAGGATCAGACCCTGACTCAAAATTTTTGAATTCAGGGAGCTTATTTTGGAAGTGTAGAAAACACGAGTAGGTCTGTGGTGGGAAATAATAGAGGAAAAGAAAGATTGTAAAGGGTGTGCCCTCAAACCAGCAGAAAATTGGAACTTCATTCTACATGGAAATGCTGACAAAGAATTAGTCCACCCGAGAAGAAATAGAACTGGGGTACTTATATCCCAGATATTGAGAGGTTCTGTGATATCATGAGAAGAGATAGAAAAACACACCAGTAAGCCACAGACTCTCAAGGGTTCCTGGGGCAGGTCAATTCCTCCCTACTGCCAGCCTGTTGTTAAACATGGACCAGTGAGGCTTTCTGCAGTTCTGGGGAAACAAGTTTTCAGGTCCAAAGGTGCAGTTACTGGCAGCTCCCAGTTACCTACAGTTCTCTGAAAGGGGCGGGGTAAAGGCAAGAAAAGTACTTCTGGCACAGCTTGCATAACCTTCCTTATAGCCCAGGGAAATCATTTTATAATCTTTGGGAAAGCTTTATCCCTTCTTGTTTTGGGTTAAAATAATTTGTTGACATTCACAAACTCTCTCCTTGTTTTGGCCTTACATACTTGCAAGTAAACTGAGATAGATTTATAATTTGTTTCATTGTTCACCACTTCCCCAGTACTAAGCCCCTGCCATCTTCTGATCCTGGGGTTATGCATACCATGGAAAAAAGAAAAAGCACAAAGAACAAAGCAATAATTAAAAGCAAAAGGACAATATCTCAGATAGATGTCATTGCCATCTTCTACCTCTGGGAGGTATAATGTGCGAAGATTAAATATCTGATAGACTAATTGCTAAATAACAACCTAATTTCTCAGTGGCTTACCCCCAAACAAGTTTATTTCCTGCTCACAGCACAATCTGCTGCAGGTCTGGTGGATGACAGAGGTGGTCAAGACTGAGCACTAAGTTGTCATTCAGGAGCCCAGGCCCATTCCATCTTGTGGCTCTCCCTAATCCGGGTCCTTACCGATATTTCTACTCATTTTTCATGTAGGGAAGAGTCTAGAGGATAATGGATGGGAAGGTTTTATGGACAACTATGAATTACTGTTTTTTACTTCTGTTCACATACTACTGGTTAAAATTCAGTCCTATGGCTGACCAGGAAATCTCTTTTCTCTATATGCTTAGGAGAAAGAGAGAAACATAATAGTAAATAACGGACCAATGTTTGTCACAGTGTACAAATTGACTTCAGAGCAAAACACTCTGCTAGAAATATGAAGACATTAGTCTTAATTATATTTATCTATTTACTATCTTTATGACTCCTACCTAGTTACTTAACCTCTAGGCCTCACTTATTGATCTGTAAAATTGCAATAGTAATATCTGTCCCACTTACTTAGACTCATAGACTGTTAGAACCCCAAAAGGCATTAGAAATTATTGAGTTCAGCATCTTTCTCCAAATCTATACTTATGACCACCTGTGTCAGGTTACTTAGGCATCACCAGGACCCACTGACTAGGAATCTTTGCTAGAGAAGGGCCTGGGAATCTGCATTATATAATTATTCCAGGTAGTTCTTCTGATAGAAGCGTTTGAGATCAACTGATATTATTTAAATTTTTCTTTTTACATTTAAAGAAATAAAAATTGGGAGTGATGTGGGGTAACTCATTAGATAGCGCTAGTTAGTCATAGACTAGGGCTGAAACCCCTATCTCCTGAGTTACTATACAATATTTTTTGTTTTCTTTTTTTTCTAAACCATCTATCCAGTGAAGATATTTTTGAGGATCAGATAACATAATGTATTGGGTTGGACAGAAAGTTTGTGTGTGTTTTTTTTTTCTGTAAAAGACACAACTTCCATTTTCTAATAACTATTGATTTGAATATTTTGAGAATTTCGTCTATCTCCTGCATGGTAGAATGTAGATCATTCTCAATTAATGTCTCAGTTTGATCACTATCAACTTCAGCTAGTCTGCCTGACCATGGAGCATTGTCCAGTGAGAAACCTCCAGTACCAAGCTTTGCAAATCACTTTCGACATGTTCAATCAGTCACAGCACCTTACACTGCACAAATCTTTTTTTGTGAGTGTTTTTACTGCATTTTTACTTTTCTTGAAACAATAAAACATAATACACTGAAAATGTTGTTTATTTTCTTCCATTTTCAATATTACAATGACTACACAAAAATTCACCAATTTTGATTAATTTTTTAAATGCATACTTATGTAACAACTGTCGCAATACAATCTAACAAAATTGTTTTGAATGTGGTTAAAGACAGCCAAGTGCTACTACAGACACCTTATGGAAAAAAAAAACAAATGAACTTTTTAGCCAATCCAGTGTGTAAGTATATTTTTGAACTATAATTCATCATTTAAAAATTTTATTTAATTTTGTAGTCTCTGGTCAGCAAACATTCTATTTAGTCTTTTATCTATCATTGGAACGAGGCAACATGTGGCCACTTTGGTTTAGTCCTTGAACTTTAAAATGTCCTTATTATTTTTAAACAAATGTTACTCATTCCTAAAAAGTGCTGTGCATGAACACAGCCACATGCAAATGTGTTTCTGTGTGTCTGGTATCCACCCTCAGCCTGTCTCCTCCAGGCCCTCTGACCCAAGCTCTGAAAGCCTTGCTTAAAATTCCTGCACTTTCTGCCTGCAGAACCCCAGCCCTGATTTCTGTCTGTTGTCAGTCTTGGACAGGGGACTTCTGTGGGTAAGTGTGACATCTTGGGCTTAATATGGCTTCCTGCCCCTGGACCAGGGGCAGAGTTTTTGTTGTTATTGGGAATTATATTATACTTATTTTTTTATATTTTGTTTAAATCCTTGTTAAAAGTGTTGCCAAGAAAATGAGTAGTGAAAATTGTATATTTTGAAGGAAGTTTAATGAGTGATACTTCCTACTGAAAATATATTCTATTTGTTTCATTTTGGTGAAAAGCATTTCCTTTAAAGAATATACTATAAATCTTTTAGTGAATAAAATATCTCATAAACCAAGAAAATACAAAATATATTGATTTAAAAGCTATTTTACTAAACAGTAAAAACTTGTTAGATAGCATAGTATTAAAATAAATTACTACCATAGTTTCCAGGTATACAGATGCCAACATACTAGCTAAAAATGAAAAGAAAGGAAACATTTTGTATCAGGAAAATAACAAATGAATGCTTAAGAATGGGGATAGCAAAACATTTTTGACATGCAAAATATACTTGTAAACATTTTTATTTTCTAAATTAAACCCCTTATCAAAAATGTTACTCGCCACTAATATTGAGTCTCTGAAATTTTCTTAGAAATGTTTGGTGTTATTAACATAACAGCATTCAAGGTAATATAGCTGTGTCATTTCCAGAATGAATGAAATCTCTTGGTAATTTCAGACAACTCAGTGACAAAGCCATCTGTTCATTCATTTATCAAATCAATCCTACGTAAAAGTTGTGAGCATTGTGCTGAGAGGATGAAAAGGAGAGTGGGATGTACTACAAGGTACGATGATGTTTTGGACACCAGTGACATTCACACAACCAAGGGAAGGATGGATCAGTGGGAAACAGTGTGAGCGGCAGAAATGTGCGGGATTCAGAAATACGTCAGTTTCTACTGAAGAGATATGAGCACACTAATTAATTTGATTATCAAAGCTCAATATTTTATTCCTTGTGGTTATTAAGCAAATTTATTTTTATAACTGCCCTCTAAACACAAATTACACAATAAAACTGAAAAACAGATTTCATATAAATGGACAACTGAGAAAAGGAAATAGATTTAGTGAGAAACCACTCTATAATTTCAAGTTAAGAAGCAACATGAAAAACTGAGAGACCTCTTGAAAATAGTCTCTGTTCAATGTCCCTAGATGGCTTTGTAAAAAAGCTTGGACCTCCTGAGTTAGTGATCATAGAAAGTTGTGATTATTTTGTAGGATTTGGAACTGTTATATAAGATGAAAATAAATAAAATTTACTTTTTAAATATCCAGTGAAAGTTTTTAGGGAGCTTTATGTGTAAAATAAACATTAAAAACGCAGTTTAGTAAAATAAGAAATAACCCTGTTTAGGTTTGTTTCAATAACCAATGAGAACAATCTGCACTCAAAAGTCTTAGGAATTTCGACTAAAAGAATGCTGCTTGTCACACATTTAAAATGCACAAAAGGAAGTAGAAGGAAATTTAAGAGCTGAAGTTTGAAACAACGAAGGTTGTGTTTTATCACAACGAAGGCATA
>PVKM010016216.1:0-27054 GCA_004027735.1 Carollia perspicillata
TTTTCCAAACAAATTCTGCTATTAATTGATGAAGCTAGGATACATCTCAGGTCCATCTGATGCTGGGGACTGAGTTAACCACAGCAGAACTGGGAGGAAGTAGATCTGAGGAGACTTGGGTCATTTTGCAATGTGAAACAAAAGAAAGACTTCCCTGAGTATAGGCGGTATGTCCGGCCACCGACAGAAAGAAACTCAAATGCAGATTATCTGCATTGCAAAATGGTATTTTAGTTGAAAACTATTACCAAAATATTCCTCATAATTGCTAAACTAATCTTTGGAATATTTCTGAGGACTTAAATTTAAATAAACTGCTTCAACCTGCAGAATAAAGTTCTGCCTATTGTTTAAGATGGTTCTACATTTTAGTGGCCTTTATAAAGGATGGTAAATTAAATTGGTGTCTTACTCAGCTTTCTCAGATGTTCCTGTACTCCTTGGAAGTGCTAATGAGTTCTAACACATCTGGAAATTACTACATAATTTTGAAGTTATTATGGTTATTCATTCTCAAATACCTTTGAGGAAAATCTGCATTTTATGATCAATCTTTGCATATTATTACATGGTCAACTCCTGTGATCCCACCTCCAGAGATATTTGTACTGAGCCTACCACTACTTAATTTATGCTAAATTAACTTTAGGGCTCTATCAACTGGTGTGGGAAGGCCTTTCTTGTACTTGGGACACATGCATATAAAACCAGTCCAACCACCTACAATTCTAAGTTCCTCAAAGAGAGAAACTAAGTGTGATGATCATTCCTGCACTTGTGTGAGGAGGAGACATGAATGGACAAAGGGAGGAGAAATAAATGAGAAGAGAGTGAGAAGAGGCAGATCACAATATATGATTTTCACCCCCATTTATTTCTATTTTAAATGAGGACCTTGCCAGATCCAGATCTCCAAGGAGGCACTAAATTTCTGATTTCCTGGGTCCTGGTAATACCCACTGAGACATATATGATATAGACCTGATATGTATCATTTCTACTTGTCAATATACCTCAAGACAGCTAGAAAATAAAATATGGGAAGTTTGAAAAAAAAGATCTATTATGAAGATCATTACAGCTCAAACTCAACATAACTAAAAGTCCAAACACAGTGAAGCTCAAAACTTAATTGATGTTAAGGAAAAAAAATATTCAAGTAATTTAAGAAATTCTCAATTCTATTAATATATAAAGTATAGATTTAAAAATCTACATTTAGAAATTGTGTTGATGTCCGTGGCTCTCAAAGTCCCAGACTCTCCCTGTTGAATGACCTTCACATTTAGTTCCTACTCTCACCAATCCCCAAAATATCTGTTTTGATACTTTCAGCCCAAACCAGTAACATAAAATTCACAGCCTTGTACCTGATAAAGATTTCCACTCAGATATCTGCCGTTACTTTAATATCACATGTCTAGTCTGAATCCCTCATCTTCCCTTAGATTTACTTTTTTCCAAACATTCGATATCAGTCCTATGCCCTACGTATTTCCTGAGGGTAACCTAAGAGACTCTTCATAAATGCCTACAAGTCATTCTATCATCTCTCAAAGCTACCACAAACATGTGTGATCATTCTACCTGGGAGATGCCTACAATGCCGTTTGGAGAATCAGGGTGGCCCTGCCCACCATGAAACTGGCAGTATAGATATTATTATTCCTTCTCCAGTGCTACTGAATGTTTCAGTCCTCCTGGCATAAATGGTAGAACATACTGGTGAGGTGTGGTGAGATAGAGCTCCTCTCAACCCTGTGCCTCACTGGGCTACTGGAGTCCATAAAATATCTCTTCTTAGGTTTAGGGCTTACAGATTCATCCAGGTCCTTTGCTAATGCTTTTCTCTAAGATCTCAAAACTCTTCCAAGGGACAATGTTCTGAGCAAAAGTCACTTTACTTTCCTCTGAACTCCAATTCCTTATCATTTAGCTCCTCCCTCAGTAATGTTCTCACCAGTTTTCCCACCCACACAGTTAATTTCTGTGTATATGAATGGAAACAAATAGCCAACAGAGGTGGTAAATGGGGTAAATCAGAGGGAGGCGGTTTCTCTTTATGCTTATATCATATTACCAGTCTTCATAGATACCACCACCATCATCGCAGTTACTTAGGAGTCATTCTAGATTCTGCTCTCCAAAATGCCAACATTTCAATCACTCATTAAATCTACCTATAAATATTTCTCAAGTCTACCCCTCATTTCTCAGTGCTTAATTTCGTACTTAGATTACCCTTATTAGCCTTCAACTATGTCATATGTTCAGTCCTTTCGTGTTCACCTGGAATCCGTCCTACCACACTCTGGCAAAGTGAGCTTTATAAATAAACACTTAGATCACTTTTTTTTTTTTTTTTTTTAGGATTTACCAGACTTCTTTTGGTTGTTTCCTATGTTAAATGTTAAATCGTTCTCTGTTAACAAGATAGTGCTTAACTGTCGTGTAAGTCTGGAGTTGGCAAAGTAAAGCTGGCATAATTAAGACCTCCAATGAACACTGAACAGTATGTCTTGAAGTTTCTAGAGACGAAGGTCTTTGAAAATATAGTACATTTTGAAAAGGTCACAGGTTTTCTTGGTGTAGACAAGATACTATCTTAGTTGTTGCTGGAGGTCACTTGGTTTATTCCAGAAGTTTGTGACTTGTAAGATGTGCATTACACTACACTCACTGCCAGTACTCCCACTTACAGAACATCGAGAGCCTGCTCACCACTGTATGAAAACTGCCTGCTATGGATATGAAGCTCCAGACCTTTGCGTTCTTGCTGTAGCAGCATTAGTCTGAAAGATGTCTCTCTGTAGTGTGGTTACTAAAGTTTTATCTCATTCCACTCTATAAGTGGAGTTTCTTGACATTCACCTGTATACCTTTTATGTAAATGATTTCTTTCAGGATCCTCTTGTATTTTCTGTATTTTGAAGCATGTACTTCTTACAGCCTCTTGTGTATCTCTTCCATGATCTGAAATGCGCTCATTGTTCTCTCTTTATATAAGGTCATTAGCAGATTCACTCATGTATATATACTTGTATCTTTAACTTAAACATAAGGATAACAATACTTTTCATTTTCTAAGTGAATGATTCAATATGCAAAGTGCTTAAGTAGATAAGTAGTGGCACTTAAACCCCATGGCAAGGTAGGAATGCTCACAAAATAGATATCAGGCCAGAGGAAGTGTCGTAATAGTTTGATTCCTCTGGATCTTTGTTAGTGGTTAAGTGATCAGAGTCTTTGACAGTAAAATTCATCAGTAGCCCTTAATATTAAACTTTGGTTATATAGAGGGGAAAATACCCACTAGGTCTAGATGGAAATCTCCATTATAGATTCATAGCATGTTTTTTTTAAAAGATTGTATGTATTTATTTTTAGAGAGAGGACAAGGGAGGGAGAAAGAGAGGGAGAGAAACATCAGTGTGTGGTTGCCTCTTGTGAGCCCCCTACAGGGGACCTGGCCAGAACCCAGGCATGTGCCCTGACTGGGAATCGAACTGGTGAGCCTTTATTTCATATGCTGGCATTCATTCCACTCAGCCACACCAGCCAGTGCCATATCTCCTTTCTTACTCTGAGACATTAATCATTTCACAGATATGAGACCTTAAATAAAGGAAAGTAGCAGACTTTTGGTACAAATGAGAAAGGTCTGTTAATTCACAAGCATCCACCTTCCTCCTAGCCTTCCCCCCAAAGTTCTGTAGCTAATTTGCAGGAAATATTTGTATTGTGGAAAGAAAAATATCATATAAGACCTTTTAGGTGTCCACAGATATTGACATTAGGCTGATACCAATCTCTCAGCACCCAAAATGCCAATGTGGCCCACCAAATTGACTGGGGACTTATGGAGATCAGGGGACAAAATAAATGTCGGCCTGAGTCTGTCTCAAAATATAGTGAGGACAGAGTTTCCATGGACAGATCCAATGTTCCTGAGTGTATAGTTGATATATATATCAACTATATTCATATATATATATCTCAAACACAGAATCTTAACGTTATTTTTATTATTCATTGAATGAGGCTTATTATAGGGGGAGGAGCCAAGAAGTCCCTTAAATTTCTTCTCCTTATACAAGGAGTAAACTGAAAGCAAAATCACCAGGGCCATCAGAGAGATTAATGTTGCTATCAGAGATCTGAAAGACGCAGGGATGGGTGCTGAACTCTATCACATCCTCATGTAAATTACCTGTTTGTCATACATAGGATGAGTGGAGCCTAGAGAATGAAACATGGGTTATAGGAAATGTAATCAGGCAGTGACACCAGTGGTAACTGTTCCTTTAGAGACATGATCTTTCCCCTGGAGTTCCTGTCTAATATATGGCTGTAGAAACGATGAATGCATTTTTTTCTGCGCACTGATACTGCGTGCATAACAGAATCTGTTTGCAGCTGACAGGGAAGCGGTATATTTTCACCAGTTTTCCTCAGAAATAACAGCATCTATTTCACCAGTGCCATAATTTAGTCTGGAGAAACTCTAATGATCTCACCATCCCAGAGCACTTTATGCTAGTCCAATAAATTGATGACCTCATAAAGTTTGGACCTGGTGAGCAGGAAGTGGCATGCTCATTTATGTCTGGGGCATGCTACTAGGTGGGGAAGAGAGGCAATGCTTTTGCTTCAAGGTTTATCATGGAGGAAGTAGTTTACTTTGTTGTGAAGTGTCTGGTTTTCCAGCAGTGGTGGTAGAGTGGTCTTGGTGGGTTACATGGGAGGTGAAAAGTAGGGCAGAGGCATCCCTCTTGCTATCATGAATTACAGCTAAAGCAGTGTGTACCCGGAGACAATATTTTAAGGGTTGGCTTCCCGATTTCCTGGATTATGGAAGGGATGGTAGTGTGCTCTATTCACAGAAGTTCAAACAGAGATTCCTGTGTCCTGAACTCCTGGCTGTGGCAGAAATTCCTGCTTATGAATCAGTTCTATGGATTATTCTAGAAATGTTTTCTAGAAGGTGAATTCGTAGCCTGTTTTTTGTGCCTTAAAATGGCTCAGCAAAAATCCAGTTTTCAATGTTAAATCGCTTTCCCATTAACTGACAAACCTGGCCCTTGTCAGCTGCCAGTAAACCTTAACTGATACAAGATGTGGGCATTTAAGCCCTATACCTATGTCGAGAGTAAGAGTGAGTCTGGAGTTGCATTTCAATGGTATTTTATCAAAATTCTTTATAAATCATCTTTACCTCTATTTGGCATTCCCTCTCCCATTCCAGCCTCCCTGTGTTAGATCCCAAAGGAGCTGTACATGGTTAACACGAGGCAATTGGCTCATGACTGAGCTTGAGCCTGATAAGCCCAATTGCAGCACATGGGTAAAGATTCCTGGAAACATACGGTTTAGGTGAGACTTATTTCCAAATCTAAGTCTTTTTTATTGTGCTTTATGTGACCTCATGCAAAAAAATATCAATGGCCATCACATGTGCATGCAAAGATGAAGAGCTGGAAAAATGATCATAATCAAATATTTCAGCACCCTTTAAAGAAAGCCCAAGGAGGGTAGAATTGAGGGTGGGAGGTGGGGATGGCTGTCTGGGGGAGAGGTTTGGGGGGGAAATGGAAACAACTGTACTCGAACATCAATTTTTTTAAAAAAGGGGAAAAATATCGGTGACCCTACCCATTAGTAATCATGATCTAATCAATATTCTCTGACCATAAGCAATCCTATTAGTCTTTCCCACTCCCTGGGGAATGGTTTAGAGACAGAAAGAGAGGAAGCTAAAACATTCTTCTTCTGTAACATGAAACAGTTACGTATACAATATGATGTTTTTAATAAAGTGCACAAATACATTTTTTAAAGCTATGGCAAATTGGGGAGAATAATATCACAGGCAGAAATCTATACATGAACAGGTTACTATAATTCTTGCTTTGATTTATTATTGTACAATACCCAGAGCAAGTTTTAAGTAGGGACAATTATTATTCAGTGTATATGTCTTCCTATGAATTATGTCTGACTCTCCTCTTAAAAACTCTGAGATTTAGATTTTTCTCCTCCTGTTTCATGGATAAAGATATTGATCTAGGGTAAGATTAGCTTAAGTTATCTAGGGATCAGAGTTGTTCTTTGACTTAGAAAAAAGAGGATGGATAAGATAAATGTAATTAGTACTTAGTATACAAATTGGTTCCATAATATGCAAAATTAGATGTATAAAACATGTATACTTCCAGAAGTTATGGAATTGGGCTGCTGAATGTTTCAGCATGCCAGAAAGATTTAATTAATACAGGAGACTGTTAATGGATATAGTGATTTGGATAAGAATCCAAAGCTCTATTTAATTATATTCAGGTCATAGAAATCATTGCAACATCCAATTTTCTTAATTGATTTATGTGAACTTTTGTATGCATCTTTTAATGTAATTTGTGTGCTTTATATTTGTTTCATTCACACAAACATCTATGGTCTTTAAAAAGTAGGACAAGAAAATTCACAACTTCTTTGAACAAGGTTGGAAAGGATTGACTCGACTGGAATTAAATTTGAAGCACTTTGTGCTTTTTTGATCCAGTGGTGACTTTGCAGATGATGGTGTTTGGATTTTCTGCTTCCCCCTCCTACTTATCTTTGTTACCAAATCTGGAATCTTAATGGAAAAAGGGAAAAAAAGCAATAGATTTTTAGAGAACTGAGAGTGTTGTCTTGGCTTATGCACCTATGTGTTTACAGAGGAGATGAAAACATTGAAAGCGAAAATGGAATTCAGATCAGGCCAAGAAGAAAAGCCTGAGGAATGTCCTTCTGGCTTTATCATTACTTGCAAAACATTACACACAAATTTAGATAGCCAAGTTTGTGAGATTTCTCTGGGAGCTCTAATTGGTTATGTCTATTTCTCTGATCAAGCCAGGGAAATTGGTCTTGCAGTATTTTTGTGACCTCAGCAAGAAACTTTCTCCTTTCATTTCTTCATTTCCTACCCTGGACAGTCTTATGCAGCTTCTCAGTCAAATATGTTATACATTTAAGTGCAGGGATTCTTTCTTAATAATATATCAAATAATGTCTGTGCCCTTGGTGGCCTGAAGTCTGAAACTATCACAGCTTTCTCTTTATAAAATAATATTTGAAAAAAATGTCAGACTGCTAATTATAAATATGGACAACTTGTCGCCATAGTTTTCCTTCAGATGCATAGGAAGTAATCCATGCACCAATTCTGTTTTCTTGGAGGTCATGGATAGCTGAGAAATCAACTTAGTTGGAAAATTAGCATTTACTTAATAAACTTGGTAAAAATTATTTCAAGTTTCACGGTCTGATGTAACAGCTGTTTAAGACATCGTTTCTCCTTAGAGTAAACATAAAGAACTGTATTTTATAAGGTGGGTCAGTCAGTGACCACAATTGTTTGACAGGTCATAATTTTACATGATTTATATAAGAAATAAATGTGTCACTACATATTCAATACATAATAATTGGAATTTTGAAACCACAAAAATGATTCACTCTTTCCATATCCAATATCTTGTAGTCCAATCTTGTAAAACAAAGTAAAATGATATTTGAATATACAGTATTATTTCAGTTACCCACTAACTATTGTACATGAAGGATTTATTAGAGGCTGTCAATAATGTGAAGCCAAACAATTTGGTAGGCTGAATTGTTTTAATTAAGTAACTACTTAATTAACTTTACCTTTTTTAGCCAGGCTGATTTAATTATGTAGATATAGTCACAAATCATTATGGAAACCAGAGATATTTACAGTGTGTGGGGTGAGGGGAAAGATAGGACATACAATAATTAAATGGTTTTTCAAAGACAATGTTTTTTAATAAAAAAGATATTTCAGTATCGTAGTATTAGCCGTATAGGGGATATCTTTTGGTGCCCAGCCAAGTTCTCTGAGCATCAGATCCTGACGGCTTACAGCTGACTCCTTTTCTGGAGACCAGCTCTGGCTGATGTTGTATGGCAGTCAGCTTGTCAGCTAAATTGCACACCTCTCTCCTTAGCCTCAGACACAGCCTGAAACCAATGCCTGGCTCACAAAGGTTAGACCCTGTGGCCTCACAGAACCCACTTGGTGGTCCAATTCATGCTCCAGAGCCCTCTGTGGGATCAATCACAGCTACAGTCTCTGAGACACAGCTCGGTTTTGTTTCTTCTTTTTCTTTGAGAGTATTCTATCAATACACCATGTGCAACAAATTTATGCATCAAGTCTTGTCCTAGAGAATCCAATCTGAAACAAAGGGTTTAATCATTTATTGCTGTGAATAAAAACATATGATTTGTTCAAAGTGTCTGGTTCCGAATGGGTATTTTTCCTTAAGAATAGTGAATCTTAAAATAGTGTATTTGAATCTACATACAAAACTGGTTTCCCTGCTTTCTCTGAATTTGTCGTTACTAACTCGCCAGTATAATATACTTATTTTGAATTTTGACATTTTTTTCATCTTTCATTGAGTAAAGAATACTGAACATGTGGACCTATTTAATGTTCATTTCTAGGACACCATTATGGAAGCCAAAAACCAAAAGGTAAAACATGTTTGAAGCTGTCTGGCACACATTCTTTATTCTAATAACCACTGAAATAACATCATTTATAAACTCATTAAGAGTATCAAAAATAGATTTTCCTCTATTAGAAATCCTTACCTCTTATTAGTCACAAATATGTATCTTGAAAGCTGGAAATCTATAAACCATAATATATGGAGACTGTTATAGTATAAAGGAATTTCATCTACAACTTCCTTGCAGTACTCCATACGTCTTCTGTTTGAAATTTACAGTGATATGGAGGGGGTCTCCCTACTACACCATTAAGAATTTTATGGATAAAAATATGTTTGGAATTGCACTGAAATCGGATCCTGATTCTGTAACTTTTAACACATGAGACCTTGACCAAGTTAACTAAATGTGGCCTTAAAAAACCTTCAGAAGGGGGAAAGGAGCGGTGCCTGTGTGAGGCTCAGAAATGTGCCTTCAAAATACCTGTGTGTTGATCCTCAGGAGCTGCACGTGTTACCTTATATGGCAAATGGCACTTTGCAGATACGATTAAGTCAATAAATAAGATAAAATGAAGGTCTTGGGAGGGGGACATTACCATGCAGTATCTCTGTTGGCCCTATATGCAATCCTGAGTGTTGTTATAAAAGTCAGACAGAGGGAGCCTGGACAACCGAAGACGGGAAGACAGAGTGACGGCAGAGGCAGAGATCGGAGTGATGCAGGTGGAAGAAAGGGAAAGGGGCTGCTAGCCGGAAAATAAAGGCAGCTCTAAACAAGCCAAAACACGTAAGGAAAGGCACTGACCTCTCCAGCCTCTATGAGCAACACTGCCCTGCCAGCAGCTAATTTAGCTCACTAAACTGTTTGTGGACTTCTGACCTTCATAACTATAAGTGTAGACTTGTGTTCTGTTAAGTCACTAGTGTTGTCATGGTTTGTTACATGGCAACAGTACCCTGCTAATTTTAAGTTTGACTTGAATAATATATGCACACATAGCCCAATAACTATGCCTAGGTGAGTAAGCACTAATTAAGTATCAAAGGCAAGAGTCTGCACTTCATTCTGCAGGACAGAATTTTGGGTACTCAGTGCCCTGTGTGCTGGCTCCCAACAGCCAGCCTCCGAGGACGGGGCCCTCTGCCACCGCTGATGCTACAGAACATCTGCAGGAGGAAACAGTAACTCAGAGACAAAAGAAAATGCTCAAATACCAGTATTTCAACATAAATCGTAATAAAACATATGCATGGCACCATAAAGAAAAGCATAATGCAAGATTACTTTAAAAAGTGCACAGTGGCTAGTGCCATTATTCTAGACCTCATGTAAACTCTTTATGCTGATCAATCCAGTCTTAGTTAAAGCATGCTTCCACTCAGCCAAGGTCAAAGGGGTTGCATTTATCAGATAAATAAAGATAATACATAAATGAAAAAATAAATAGATACACTTTCAAAGAACAGAATGCTACCGATGTTGACTGACAAAATGGATAAAACTCAGTGTTTTATCTTTACTTCATAACTACTCCTTCGTTGATCTAAAGAAAAATATTAACCCCCCACAAAAAATAAAGTTATATAAGAAGATAGTGTTTTTTAATATAGGGAAAATAAGCAATGTGTCAAATCTGCCCCCTTATTATGTCTTGCATACCCTTATATGATTTTTAAGAAAGAATCAAAAAATCTTTTATAGTTCTTTATGTAGTTAGCTATATCACACCTATAGATTTAGTGAATAGCAAAATATGAGGACATAAATAAGAGTTTAGGATCTTATAATCTATAGTAACAAAATGGATTGTAACCCATGCTTTCACAATGCAAGATTTAAGCTCAGAAATGTCAAAATATCTTAAGTATCTAGAAGAGACCACAGATATGAAAGGCAAAGGGAAGAGGCAGAGATCAACATTTGCTACCTGAAACAAAGTTAATATTTATTCTATGGTATTTATGGGCTTTTCAATCTCTGAAAAATGAAAAATCACACATTAAAACTGAGAAATATCACTGCTTTCCATTTTTAATACCCATGAGCATATAGCCTCTCCATGGTAAGTGAATTAGGAAATATCATTGAAATTAGGCTACATACGAACATGCCATTCCTACTTAACAAATAATAGAGGACAATTTGCATTCTCTGTCAATCCAGCTCAGTGTGTGTGCTCTGTCTCAGCAGTGGCAGTCCAGTGAGGAGGACCATTTAGATGCAACATTTACTTTGTCACAGGTTGGTTCCACTCTCAGGTTTTCCTCCAGGGTTATCTCCACATGTACATAGGTCTGCTTCTAAATTCAACTACTCAAGCTAGGGACGTTGCCATCTCTGCAAGAGTGCTTGGGCAATATGAGAGCCAGCATGGGCAGAAATGTGTATCAGCCAGCCTTTTTCCCTTCCACTTGCTGCCTAGCACCTGGACACTTTTCAAAGAACCTGACTTACTTACTTTGCAAGCAAGCCTGACAAATACAGCTTCACAATAAATTATCTGTGCTCATAGCCATTGTATCAGCACTGGCTCTGGGGTTTGTTAAGAATCCCTAGTGAGCTCTCAAAGGATAGTCACAGATTATTAAGCATCAAATAACCAAATGAGTTTCCTGTGGTATAATACCTTAATTGATTAAAGCGAATGTCTTTATTTTAGATTTTTCAAAGAAATCCTCAGGAGGGAAATGAAAATGCCTTTGGATTTGGGATATTTGACTGGCCCCTCAGTGTGTCAAGCCCTAAGAAGTAGAAAAAGAGATCTAACATATGTGCTATCTAAAAGGATACAGTAAACAGCAACAAAAATAATACTATAAAACAATTCTTGGTTAGATGATAAACAATGGCTACAGAAAATTTTGTTCTGAGTCTAAGAATATGAGAATTTAGTTTGGATTATGATCTGTGGTAGGCAGAATGATAGCTGTCCAAAAATGTCCAAGTCCTGATCTTAAACCGGTAAATATGTTATGTTACTCGGTCATGGATAATTAAGGTTGTTAATTAGGTAACCATAAAGTAAGGAGATTGTACTGGATTATCGAAGTAGATGCAACTTAATCATAAGGGGCCATTTAAAGGAGAATTGTGGAATGAGAATGAGAGAAATTTGAAGACCCTACACTGCTGGCTTTGAAGAGAGGGCAACAAGCTGAAGATGCAGGCTTCTCAAGGGGCTGAAAACAGCAAGACAATCAGTTGTCTTGACCTTGCAGAAGGAACACAGACCTGTGTAGCTCTTTGTTTGTTCTTTTGTTTGTACATTGAGATCCATTTCAAATGTCTACAGAAGGATATTAAATTTGTGTTGTTGAAGCCACTAAGTTTATGGTGATTTGTTACAGCAGCAGTGAGAAGCTAACACAGGGTCCTGGAAAAACCACACAGTAAAGGAATGAGAATGTCCAATGTATATTTGGTTTCAATAAGAATTTGATAAAGGATGGTCTGAGATACAAGATGTCAAAATGTAGGGTGAAGTCCTTCAGAGAAAAGCTAAAAAATTAACCTGTTTCTCAGGTGGTGGTGGGAATAAGAATGAGCTATCTAGATACATTACTTCTACTCTCCTCTATGGGCTTTTTTTTGCAGACCATCTTATTTTTACATTCTCTCTCTTTTTTCCTTAATATAACCCGTATGATTTCACCCAGTCTCCTGTGCTCCAACATCTAAGTCCATTTTTGTTCCTTTCTCTGGTCCTCTATACAGAATATTTTGTTTTCCCATTTAAAGGATGTATAGAAAGAAATATGTTTAAGAAGAATTAACAACTATTATGTCTATGTGGCAATAACCCAATATTTTGGAATCATATACACATAATAATTATTAATGCATAGGAATTTGTAAAGCCTAAGTCTTTCTGTATATCCTCAAATTTTATATGAAAACACAAGGGTTATATGGATGATAATGGAGGAACTGTGACTTTATTACAGGTTAGAAACAAGTATTTCACTAAGTGTCACATGAATTTCCATAAAATATATAGATAGTATAAAAATTTAATGCTTATAATTAATATCTACATAGCATTTTTTAAAGATACAAAGTGTTTTTATATTTACCATCTCTAAATCTTAATGCAACCTAAAGACAATATATTGCTATGATCATCTTTTTAGTTGGGGGAAGTTTTATTCTGCTGCCCAGGACCTGAGCAGGATTCAAATCTGAACATCATGTCTCTAAATCTTTCACTCTCATAAGTGAAGTTCTATGATTTTTAAAGTGGAATATCAGAAACTATTCACTTCTTGGAGATGGAAAGTGAAGATATGAAATAGGCTCTGACCATATTGCCTATGAGATAATGTTTGTGACTAAGAATCATGGATGTAAAAGGAGTGGAGTGGCAGAACATTTTAGTCCTGGGGAGTTACCAGCTCCTCATTGTTTTCCAACTCCCTTGGCTTCTAGCAATTTCCTACTTTGGATCTCCCCCCAGAATTGGTGTGTGTGTGTGTGCATATGCATGCACATAGCCAAAGCAAGAAAGAGATGAATATTCCAAGTGGGAAAAAAGCTATTCCTGTGAGTTCCAGATTGGTCACATTTCCAAATATATTCATCTCCTACTGGGATACTGATGAAATGTCAGATTTTGTAAAAGTTAGAAATAAAAGCAGCATATTTCCCCAGAGAGACTATTTTAACTCAAATATTTGATATAAAACAATTAATTTACTTAGAAACATACATTTTTATATTGAAATACATTATAGAATATAATATATCTGTGATTTATTTGAATGATAAAATATGAAAGTTTGTATTTTTTCTTATTTTTTAAAAGATTTTATTTATTATTATTTTTTTAAGAGAGGGGAAGGGAGGGAGAAAGACAGAAAGAGAAACATCAATGTGTAGTTTCTTCTCATGTGCCCCTTACTGGTGACCTGGCGAGCAACCCAGGCATGTGCCCTAACTGGGAATCGAACCAGTGATGCTTTGGTTTGCAGGCCAGCATTCAATCCACTGAGCCACATCAGCCAGGTCAAAATATGAAAGTTTGTAAAAACTGTATTCACAATAGGTTATTTTCATTGTATAGCCTCAATTCATCAGAGACAAAGTTTACTATTCCTAAAATCATAGAATTTTTTTAATAAAAAAAGTTGGCACATCAATTTTTACTTTGTAATTTATAATATTATTTTCCTACTGTCTTTTACTTAATATACATAATTAAATGTGGTAATACATGTGAAGAACTTTTAGTATAATGTACTAAATAGTACATTAAATAGTACTCAAAATTGGTAAACAGTACTCAAAAACTAGTATCTATTATTACTACCATTATTGGAATTACCTGTCAGAAAGATACTAATATCCTGATGATACATGTTATAAATATGTAGAAAATATAAAATAATTGCATGAACTGGTTCCTATGCAAACAGATGCTTAATCTTTCTTTTTTAAAATTATACTCCTTGTACATAAAACAGTGCCTATGCCATAGTTGTTTTTAAGCAACAATTTTTGGATTAATTCAGAATTTATATAATATCACATAATTCAGTAAGTTGAGAGTCAGGGAATATTTGTAATTAAAATAAAATTTGAGCCTATCTCTCTATCTCTCAAAAAGAAGTTCAGTTCTTAAAAAGTTCACTTTCAATTAATTAAAATAATGGACTAACATTCAAGTGCTTTTTTAACATTAGGTTTAAGAATCATTCACTATGGCGTCCAAGTTTGGGCTTGGATAAGCAATCTTATAAACCTATAAAACTGTCAGAAAGATGTTATGTTCACTTGTTCATATCCTTTTTTTTCTGTAAAGAGTGTATATAGTTTTCATCAGATCATCAAAAGATTATTGATCAGAAATTATATTTAAGAAGTAGTGTTGCACCTCATTGGAACAATAGATCTTATGACCTCTTTACAGGCAATTAGGATCCCTGGACCTTATATTTGGATAGAAAAAAAGGAAAAAGAAGGAAGCAAGGAAGAATAAAAGGGGAAAATAAGGGAGGGAAGGAAGGAGGGACAGAGGGAAGAAGAAAGGATAAAAGGAAGGCAGGAAGGAAGATAGGAAGGAAGGAAGGAAGGATTTATTCTTTTAGATTGACTCTATAATCAAATAAAAATAATTTTAAATAGTTTAATTACTCCATTATTAAATCACTTCCTGATCTAACATTTTGTAAGACTTTTTCTTTTAAAATCCCTTCAGTGAAAAGTATGTGAAACTCTAACTCCAAAATCTCTCTAATATGTTTTAAGTCTGAAAATGTTGCAACTTACAGTTAACCATTTTTTGATTTATGTCTTTAATATAGTTACAGCTTAGCATGCAGTGTTTTGATGAGATAAACCGATCTAATTTAGGCAAGATATATGAGAGAGCATTCTATTCTGATTGAAGTATCAAAGACTCATTTCATGGAGTAGGAAGCACAGAGGAGTTTAAATAATCAGAACTTGGAATTGAAGATATAATAGGAAAAAGCATACCATTGATACACAAATATTGCACATGCACAAAAAGTTAAAATTATACTCAATTATAAAGGGGGAGCTGAATGAATCTGCTACACTTGCAAAATACTGGAATTTTTATTTACTGGAATAAGATGCATTATTATTCAAATACTATTGCAAAAAGTAATAGGTGATCTTAGCTTCTGCTTTTAATTTGATGAATGTGTTTCTTTTTTTATATTAAACAGTTTTTCATTTTACTATTAAAATCGTATTCTGGAAGTCTTGAATTTCATACTTCTCATGGGTATGGGGAAAATAGGCTATAAATCACTGCTATGCAAACTATTTTCTTAATTAAATTTACCTCTCAGAACCATTTTGGTAATTATACTAGTGGATTGTTGTGCGCTGGAATAAGTACTGGTATATGACTATACCACTTAGCCTAAATTATTTTGACAACACATTTGCAGAACTAACCCACAGTTAAATTGGGTTTATTTGAACACCTGACACTTGAATCTTGGAATATCCACTATTCTCCAGTCATTTCCTAAGCCATATAAGAATGATAACATTAAATTCATCATCATTTTCCCCAAAACAGGTAGCTTCGGCTGTGTGGTAGACCTTCCTGTTTCTTATTCATTTAGCCATATGGGATTCTAATATATGGATTATTTATTCTGGTTATCATAAGAAATACCACTTAGAACCTGCAACAAGACATTTGGTAGCCAGAGTCTCAGAACAACATGCAGCCAACTGATCTGTAAGGCTTGTCCTGAAACTGCAGAGCTAAAATACAATCCTATGTCTTTTTAAACACATGAACTTGAAAATAGTTTCTAAATAGAATTTCTATTTATGTCTCTGTTGGGTGTGCCGTGAGCTTAATTACGTGTGCTTTCAACAAATGTCTGCATTAAAATGCTGAGGTCTCAAATAGACTTATTTTTTAAGTTCATGCAAGGGAAACTCATATGAATAAGTTGATTGTCTAACTTGGAGAAGGGAGAGATTTAAGAAATTTAAACAATTTAGGCTTATCATCCCCTGTTCTGCAGCTGTTCGAGTCCAGGCAGGTTCACATGGGATTCTGGCAGACAGAAGAAAAGTCCCAGACCCGTGGGGATGTGGTACACACATTTATTCCAGGGTAGGGCAATGCATGTGTGCTGCAGGAAGTCCTGACTCCCTTATATACCAAGTGCACACAAAGTGGACAAGGTGCCGATACTGACCTTCTGGTTACAGAACAGAGCTTCAGTCTATGCAAGTGGGCCCTTACTCAAGGCCACAGGAACACTGCCAAGCCCCCAGGACATTCCAGTGAGGGAGCCTGACTGACTCCATTTTTTTTGAGGTATTGTGACATGGTGCATATAATAAAATCTTATTAATGTCAACTTCAGTATATCCTAATTTGTGACAATTTAGTAATGTAATAACCTAGTATTAAACACAGCACCATGAATTGGATAAGGTTCTTAAAGCTATGACATATAACAAAGTAGTAGTATAAAAAGGTGACCAAAAAATTGAATCTTTAAAAAAAAAAACACTAATAAGCTCTCTGAAATCATCCATTTTCATAAAGCTTACCTAAATAATTATATATCATATGCAAATTATAGATTATGCTTATCTTTTCAGTAAGGGAAGTCTCATGGATTCCAAGATAAAAGAATCCTGTTGTTACTTAAACAACTGTTTTAAAGTAATCTCATAGTTAGGCTGGTGATTTTCTAAAAGAGAATTATTTAATGATAAAAGTGGCCTTAAATAAAATACTTAAGGATTTACCAAATTTAAGGTCATATTTAAGTCATCAACTTTGATTTTTAGTTTTACTTGATTTGGGTATCATTTCTTAATAATATCTGAATGGAAGTTCTAATTACATATAATTTTAAAATAATATAATTTGTTGAGAAAATATGGTTTAATCAAAAAGAGGTATATGCACTTTCACACAAATAATTA
Organism: Carollia perspicillata; assembly: GCA_004027735.1. Lineage (NCBI taxonomy): Eukaryota > Metazoa > Chordata > Mammalia > Chiroptera > Phyllostomidae > Carollia > Carollia perspicillata. Next base: position 16,957 of record PVKM010016216.1, read on the forward strand.
TTCTATTTAATATAAAATATCATATTATGTAGTATTATATTATTAAAGTGACTTTAAAATATACATTTAGACCTAGTGTATTCTTATATGACCACTATCAATATTTAATAAAAAGAATATATAAACTCTTAGTTGGAAGTCATCAATGAAATGGTCAGAGTTCACTTTCCTTGACATGATATTTCATAATTCATGGAGAAACATATTAACCAATGTGGTTCCTTTCTAGCATCCTGGATACTGGATTTCAATCTCTCTAAAAATTATTAAAAATATAATTGTCCTTATCATGTTTTTCTTACTAATCATACTTAATCCTGACTGCAATGACTATCATACAATCTATGTAAAATAAAAATACCAGTATGTTATAGTGTTCTTGGTCTGGATCTGCCAACGCTGTGCAAAGGATGGTGTCTTGCGAAATGCCTCCTGAGGCTCGTTGGGACTTTATAGTTCCTCTCTGTGGCCGACTGGGAAACAGGTATTTGTATTGATTATTGTCTGAATGGCAGTCTTTTCTATTATCTACACTCCCACCCTGCCATTAATCAAAAATATTTCTAATACTCTTTACATATTCTTCCACCACCTGTGCCCCCATTGTTAAAGAGGCATTTGGTAATAGCAAATGTTTTTAATGATACTGATTTCATAGCACAGTGAACAGAATATAGTACTGTTGGCCTTCTTGTGGTTAACTTTACTATTTTCTATTTTTTCTTAAAAAATAAAAGACAGATTCTTTATTACAATCCTAGAAAATTAAGCTATTTTCTCTTAGGCAAATTATCACATTGGCAAGATAAAACACAACAAAATTTTCATTTATTTGGTTTTTAACTTTTCCAGATTGAATATTTTCAAAGTATATGCTATTGAATCATGAAATGTCATCATCATTCATAGTCACTATAAAGAACAGGAATTTAAGTCTGAAAGTGGCTTAAATTGAAGGTAAAAAAAAACACTGCTTCAGAATTGAAGTTTTCTGAATAATTACAACTAAAATTCATTATGTAGGACATATATCAGGCAGAAATCAATTAGGTTTTCCAATTCAATAAGTTTTCTTAATGAAAAAAAAAAAAAGAAAAGAAAAAGTAGGGAGAACAAATTGAGGGAAAAAGTTCAAGAACTGTTTTTCCCTCATTACAAATGTCCATCAGTATGGCCTAAAAATATTTATCTTCTATGCAGGTAGAAAAACTAATCCTCCATAGTTTGATGGAATTTTTATCTCATTGCTTTTTCTTAATTGGCAGTGCATCACTGAAAATGTAGTCTTGAACAATGGTACAATGATGTCCTTTGATAAAGTTTTTGTCCTTTTACTTCAATATGATTTTTCTGAACCAAAGTTTCTCTTGAAAAATTAATAACCCTACAGCACTTTCACCAATCTTGTTTGTTTCTCATCAATAGCACCATCTTTCCAATTCTAAATATAAGTGACTTTCTCTGCTTTCCATTATCCAAAATGCTCACTTAATTACTTTTACCACCTTCTTTCCTGCAAGATGATGTTGATTTAAACTAAGTTTTCACAGTACTATAAAAGTTTTAGATGTAAGAGATCTGAATTTTCTAGTTCCACAAAATCATTAAGAGCTAAATATTGGATTTTCTTCTTTTGATTTGTTCATTTACTTGTTGATACTTAAGATAATCCTAAAATGCCACCCAGTAGATGCATTTTGCCCTTGAAATTGTTACAACAAAGAAAACACAGGATGTAATAAAGTAAAAGCAAAACTAAAGAATGGTAACCCAAAATATGCCTTAGCCAAAGAAGATGCCATTTATCATAATTAAGTTACAATACTCAAATTCCATTAGTAAACTCCCATATTCCATCATTTACTTTTCTGGTTCCTAGGTCTCAAGCTTTCTGCAATGTCATTTCTTATGGTCCACTGTGGGCTCCTAACGTATTGTGTTCTGGTCCATGGTCACTGCCTTGACTATTCTCCTCAACCCCACTATAAACAGAATCTGATGTTTCCTGAACATTTTTCTGATGATCATCCCCACTAGGCTTCTGATTTTTATTTTACAAGTCCCTACCATTGATCATCTTTCTTCCTTTGGATCCCTTTCTTTATTCATTAACTGATTTTCCTCCCTGCATGTTTGTGGTTGTGATAGTATGGTGAGGGGTCGGGCATGGGGAGTAGAAGAAGTGGGTACAGTGCTGAAAATTGAAATGAAAAACACCTTTTTATTAAATTAGTTTCCTATCTGAATTACAACTCAACATAGTTATGTATTTTGTAATATCCTTGACTTTGAATTGTAATTCTCCTTCTAAATCTGATACTTATAAAGGGCCTAAAACTAACATTACTATGATATATATTTAGAGTATGTTTTATTTCTTCTGATTTATCTACTGTATTTCTCTAGGTGATCAAGGAAAGTTGTGCTTTTTAAAGTATTATTTGCAAATGTTTGAAAGATAGTTTGTGTCAGTAAAGAACTATTTTGGAAAATACTTGTTTCAGTCAGGGTTTTTTTGGTTGCAAGTGACAGAAATCTAAATAAATCAACTGAAGCAGAAAATGGCATTAATCCTGTAGTGAGTCACAGAAGTAACAGAAGAAAAGAAGGAACCATTAAGCACTGTCGAGATCCCCCTCCCCTGCCCGATCTTTTTCTTCTGTTCTGCGCTTGGCTGAATTCTTTCCTACTCAGTCTTACTTCATCCATCACTTTCTCTCTCCAGGCTCCAATACAGCACATTTCAGGGTAGGATGGCGATCCTCCTGGGTTCAGTCATGAGTCTACCAGTAAATAAATTTTTCTAACCACAGGCATGGGTGATTCAGTTGACCTGAGCTAATGGTCCAACCCTATAGCTAGATACGGCTGGAAATTCTCCAGAGAAATGTTACTTGAGTGGAGGAGTAACTTTTTTTTTCAAATAAAGAAGTGGTGTTTATTACCATAAATAAGAGAAAATAATCATGGAGAGATAGAACCAAATTCAGGAGACCTTAATGTTTCCATTTTATAATTTTTTCCAGTAGGCAAAAATTGACTGAGGTAGAAAATAAAATTCAGAAAAAGAAGGAAGCAAGTAAAGAAGATGCCTAACAGAATTGTTCTTATTATCTAATGTATGCATGAAGTTGGAGATTACTCACTGAAGATATAAAATAAAATTGCTTCTCTATACACATTTCCTTGCCTATAACACATAAGACTTCAAACATAGTTTCACTTCAACTTATCAGAAACAAGAAGAATGATAAAATAAATTATCATAAATTTTCTGCCAAAATCATGATCTTTCTGTATTAAAAGCGTCATAGCTCGCCTCTCTGTCTAAACTTATTTCTACTTAATGGTGAATTGTTGGAAAACTATTAGCTCTGAAGCCTGAGTGCAGTTACTTCGTGAAACCCACTGCAGATTTTAAGTCTTGAAGAAGAGAAATACTTGGGATACATATGTAGATTGGCTTCTCATACCACATTTATTTGAGACTTAGATTGGTTGAACTTATAACTCAAAATTATGACTTGAAAATAAAACATACAAAGTGAACAAAAGAAAAATTCCATTTACTCATTTTAAATGACTCTGGTGATCTTTTTTTTAAAGATTTTATTTATTTTTAGAAAGAAGGTAAGGGAGGGAGAAAGAGAGGGAGAGAAACATCAAGGCGTAGTTGCTTCTCATTTAGCCCCCACTGGGTACCTGGCCCACAACCCAGGTCTGTGCCCTGTCTGGGAATCAAAATGGTGACCCTTTGATTCGCAGCCCATGCTCAATCCACTGAGATACACCAGTCAGGGCTCTAGTGATCTTTATTTAAAAGATTATAGTTTAAAATAATCTATTGCTAATATCAATTTATATTTGTAATTGATATAATTTAACTTTCTTCTTTATAATATGTAAAAGTATATGAACAAGTCTGAAATTAAAATTTAAAATTAGATCACCAGCTTGATTTGGCCAGTACAGATTTTTGTACATTCATTTTCAACATAGTGTGCTTTTATAAGAAAATAATAAATATAATTAATTACATGTTCTGATCATGTACACACATTTTTTTCTATTTTCAATGCATTTAGATTTTTCTTCAAGGTATTGATACAATATTTAATAAATCTTTGAGAGTTGCTTCATTCAGGGACCTAAAACTAGCTCATTTGGCTTTGTACAGTTTGTGAAGTTTAGTATTCATACAAAATGTGCTTAACCTCAGAAGATCTTATATGGAAATAAAATAAAAATAATTGATGAAGGTGTGTAAAAATTTTTCTCATTATTTTTTAAAAATATGCACGAGGGCTATTATTTGTAATAATGCTACACTGCCACCTGGTGGAATGATTGGATGAAATCCAGTTAAATAAACACCAGTGGTTAGTTGCCACCCCTGGGGCACAAGCATGTCTCTTGAGGACTGAGATAAAAGCTGGTATGTAGGTAATTTACACCTACATAAATGGGTACGTTGTGGTAACAGATTATATTGCTTAGGTGTGAGTTCCCTACAAAGAATTACTCCAATACAATCGATTTTTATAGAGATTTATTTTTAAAAAGTTATATGCTGTGAAGTATATTCTCCATGAACAGAAAATATCAGAATTCAAGTCCTGCATCTACCATTACTAAGTGCTCTCAATCACTAAAATAAAAAGTTATGCTTTCTTATCTAAAAACATTAATGCTGTCATGTATTGTGTATATGTATTCTATGAAGTATCCTTTGAATTTTCTTTTTTTTATACACAATATTTTTGCCAGGCAATATATGTCATGCTTAGAATTAGTGACAATAAAAAAAATCCAGCACGATATTATCTCTGTTTATAATAGCTACTGTGTAGTAAAAGATAAATTTAATTACAGTAGAAGATTGTTAACTGAAAAAAGCTTAATATTCTCAGTTAAAAGTATTAATTATATGTTTCAAAATCCAAGTATATTACTCTCAATTATAAACTATAAAATCAATTATGTAAATTATTAGAAGAGGGTTTATTTTAATGAATTTTATAAGTGTTTTAGCTTGTTTTCATAAAAGGATAAATATCTAAAAGATTTGAAATCTTTAGCCAGTTTAAATGAAAAGAAATAAAATAGATTTTATAAAATTCAGATTTCCTCCATCAGATTTTTACAATACAAATATATCTCTAAATTTGCTTAGGAAAGGCAAATGCTAAATCAAATTTAGGCCCTTTCTGAATTGTCGATAATTCAAATATAATTAATATAACATTTATATAGAAATTTATAATAATATTTCCTTTTTATGGTTTTGAAATGAGAATATTCTAAAACATATCATGATCATATTTTTAGGCCATTTATAAATTGAAAAAATTTCAATGGCCAAATATTTCAGATTTGGAAGATTCAGTAAGTTTTTGCAATCAAACCCTAATAAAGTTACCTCAGTTATATCATACTGTCATAGATTAATGATAGCCTCTTACAGGTGTGTATATGTGAGTGTGCGTGAGCATATAACTTGTATCATAACTTGTGTTAACGGTATCTAGGTATTTTAATGTACCATCAGCCTAAATTTCTACCACTTCTGTGTTAGCCACCTAGGTCCTTGGGCTTTCATTTGGACTCCTCTGCTGAATAATTGTGCAATGTCAGGGTGGCCTATAAGTGGCAGGCACTCATGCCATCACTCCTCTTTCTCACCCTCCTGGTTGATATCAATAATTAATCATGACTATAATTCCTTGCTAATTATCATGTGTCAATTCACATACACTCCTCCCAGCTGAGTATAAGACGGCCTCTAACAATCAATCAGAAATGGCACACATATCAAATCTGATTGGCTATCTCCAATAATTGTATTCAATACTGAGAGTTCAGTATCATTAGTCCATCTCACTTATATTTATTGCAAGGATTCTATGCATTAAAGAATTATTCTTGTCACTCTGTCTTATTTATTCAAATGTATTATACTTCATAATAGCTTTACCAACCGAAACCTAGTTGAGCAAAAAAAGCTGCCAAAAAAATACAAAGAGGGGAAATATTTATTAAACCAAAGTATCAGAGACATAATTCCGAATTCTGTATTTATGGAATGCTTTGCGGAGGACATATCTCAATATATGTATAGAAAATATTTGAAAAAAGTGAAACAAATAAATATATAAATATGTGCGTGTGTGTGTATAATCTCCAATTGTTTTGAACATTCATGGTTTTTAATAGAAAAATGTTTTACTCTTGCCTAGCTGTGTCTGAAACAGGTCTGTGTGTGTTCTTTCAGTTAATCATGCATCTGCTCATTCAAACAAGTAGATACTAAGTATCATCTACAGATCACACAGGGTTTTAGATACTATGTGTGTAGTGAACAGGATAAATGAAGCCCATGCTTTTATGGAGATTTAAGTTTAGTCAAAAAGAAAACAACTTAAAATTGCCAGTGCAGTGATATGGGAAATATGGAACAGACAGCACGGGTAAATGCAATGAGACCTCCCCTAGCCTGAAAAGACAGGGAAGCACCCTAGAGGAAAGGGTCATTAAATTGTATTGGAAGGAAGCCCAAGAGTTATTGAGACAAAGAAGAGAAACGGGAAAATATTCCAAATAAAGCTACTGGCATATACAAGTTACTGGAGGCCAATCGGTAGATCCAAAAACTAAAAGGAAATTATTGCTGGAGATTAAAGCTAAGAGGTGAAGTGGCAAGAGGTGAGTCTGTGAGACTAAGCAAGAGACAATCAAAAGGGTCCTGCAAGTTATTGTGAAGAGGCTGAACATTATTCCCAAGGAAACTTGGAAGCATTGAGATATAAAAAGGGAATGGCATGATTCACTTTTCATTTATAGGTGTCACTCACTGTAATTGGTGGATTTATTAAATAGATAAAAAGTACAGGGAGGCAAAACAGAGAGATGACAAGAAGTCCAGGCAAGAGATTATAGGGACTTAGATTCACATGATCACTGTGGGGACAGAGAAACATAGCTGGTTCTGGTTTGGACAGGCAGTGGTGCTCTTAGCAGAGTTAGACACTGTGAGAGGAGCCTGTTTGTGGAGTTAGAAGGGTCCAAGTTAAGAGCATAAATTAGTTCAGTGTTGGACATGGAGAACATTGAATACCTCCAATAAATGTACTAGGTTGGCAATTCAAAAAAATGTATATGAGTTTGTATTATTTTTGTTAATATATGTACCTGCTTAAGAAGCTTCATATAGATAATAAATGGTTATGGGGTGGTTATAGTAGCCAAAGTGTGGGTATGAATAAGATCTAATTTAATGCCAGAGAGACAAGAGAAAATCCCAGAAAGCAAAGGCCCTACTGCCAAAAGACTGAGAGGAAAAAAAAAGAGAGAGATAGATGTAAGTATTGTATGTTAAATGCATATAGTAGGAAGCTAAAATAAACTGCTAGAAATATATTTATATAACCATACTTATTAGCCTACAAGCAAAAAATTAAAACTCTCATTCAACAATATCATTTTCAAAGTAACAGGTATAAAGTATCCTGATAATTGAGTATATGGTGAATTTAATTAATATATGCATATACTTAATACTCATGGATAACACTAGTTCATTCTAATTCTTATTTTTCCAGAGAATGAATTATGATAACTGAGCACCAAATTCACTATATATTGGAGCAAAATCTTATATGCTAATTTTTCTCTTTTAATCAAATCACTGTATGACTTCTAATTAGAATTAAAATATATTCAAGTTCAGAATGTATTCCATCAATATTTGCCTAAAGTAAATATATCACATTAGTTTCAAAATTTAAACTGACTTTAAAATATAGAAATACAATCTAGGAATGTTTCTATGCAACAAAAACATGTCCAATGGAATATTTTTGCTGCAGTCTAACTAACAAACACAATGGAACAAAAACACAAGGGAATATCATGAAGGCACTAAAACTCTTCTTTATGATCCATGTCTATTTAACCCTACTAGAAACAATATGATTCCACCCAAGAAAAGTGATCTCATTGCATCTCATAGTTGCTTCCCTGTAGACTTTGTTAGTCAAAGTCCTAATTAATGTACTCCAATGTTCTTACTCACAAAGCAAATCCGAGTCTACCTGAGAGCTTTAGTATAAAAAACCTTCCTTTCCTGTTTTGTCACCACACTGAGATGTACACTCATTACAACTTCCTCTTGTGCCTTCAACACCATTAGTGCTGAGAATTCTATTGATTCTTTGTTCTTGAAATTTAGGAACTTGAGGTTTTCTGGTCTGCTGCCAAGGAAGTACAGCAGATGGGATAAGGCTGAGAAGAGAACAGCATCACTGATGCAGAAGTCGCTCTGCCTTAGCCAAAATATACTTTTAATCTTTAGGCCACATTGGCATTTTTTAAATCACTGTAGAGATTGATTGACCCACAGAAGCTTTGCTCCTGTCAGAATTTACAAATCTGACCAACAGTGCCAAAGTAAGTAGACACATTCAGCCACAACCAATAGCAATATAATTAGCTGGAAGCAGATAAATATAAGATTTTTTTATACTGACTCACATTTTTTATACTGACTTATCCTGATTTCACTTTTAAGAAGTGTAAGCTGAAATATTTCTGATAGTAAAAACCAAAATCCTTTAAAAAACCATTTTTCCCAGAAGCAAAATTTTAAAAATTAATTGTGTCATCATTTCATGATTTGCATTTATTGATTTTAATTAATGACTACTAACAAATGTGTATTTAAGCATTTATTTAATAAATATATTATGTTAAACATGGATGAAAATAAGCTATGCCATTTTCTCTTGTTAGGTATTGCCTCAACATTTGATTTATAGTTCACTGTGAGAATTAAACATCATAGAAGGGAAGAAAATAAATGTTTATTAAATTACAGCTAAGGTCATGTTTCTGATTCCTACTCTTTTAGCTATACACTGGTTATGATTACTTTTTAAAGATTTTTTTTAGTCCTGGCTGGTCTGGCTCAATGGACTGAGTGCTGGCCTATGAACCAAAAAGTCACAGGTTCGAATCCCAGTCAGGGCACATGCCTGGGTTGCAGGCCAGGTTCCCAGTAGGGGATGCATGAGAGGGAACCACGCATTTATGTTTCTTTCCCTGTCTTCCTCCCTTCCCTTCTGTCTAAAAATAAATAAATACAATCTTTAGAAAAAAGAATATTTCTTTAAAAAATAAATGTATGAATCCATAAAGTATATAAATTTTATTTTCACTTTTTAAATATATATCCACAGTGATTTGTATTATATATTATTTGTAAATTATTAATTTTGTTTCAGAGTACTCATTTTTGACATTTATTCATATTCATATATATAATTATTAAATTTTGTGATGTGATTGCACTACAATGTAACTGTAACTGATCAAAAATGGAGGTTTCACTGTCTGTTGCTGCAAAAGTGAAACTGGTGAAGCAGATGTTAATACAAAAGGAAAGAGGTTTTATTCAGATGCAGGGTGACCTGGGAAAATGACAGACACCAGATGAAAACCTATCTCTTCTCTCTGCAGGAAAAGTCCAAGTGCCCTCAGAGAGGCCAAGACAAAAGCCAGTGTCTGGATTTCCAGCTCCATTTTAAAGTACCGTTCTTTGGAGCCTGCAATCATCTGCTATGTGGCCTTATTCCCCATCTACTTACCTTAGCTTTTCCCCAGCCACTGTTCATTGCAGGATCCCTCCTGGAACCTGCATGTGAAGCCCACATGGTCATAGTGTGGTTCTATTGTGTGGCTGCCAGGGCTGCATGGATGTGTGCTCCTGGGCAAGAGAGCAAGCACTTGAAAGCATGGGCCAGTGCATCACCAGGAAGATAAGAGAGAACAATGTTCCCTGTTGGAGGCCATGGGCCACATGGCTGCTAAGGCCACATTGCCCATGAACAGAACATGTGAGTAGACTAAGCCAATGCAGGACACAAGCCAGTGAGAGAGAGTTTCATTTTTCTCCTGGGTTATATTAGCTTGGGTGCAAAACAAACCATGTGCTTTCTCAAAATGACCAATCAACAGCACAAATTTTTCACACTTTAAGTGGATCCACTCCCACAACCAATCCCTTCTTACCTCCAGCTAGACTGACAGGTCTCTTTGGTCCAA